>AYEL01085319.1:0-99604 GCA_000484575.1 Olivierus martensii | reverse complement strand
TTTTAATATTTATAACAAAAATATTCCAATTAATAAAATAAATATCTTTATTTATTTTATTAATTGGAATGTTATATAATTTATTTATTTATTTATTATAATATAAATTCATTTTAGAAAATTACTGCATATATTCATGTATAAACTGAGAAACTTTTTGTGAAAAAGAGTTTTAAAGAGGATCATTGTATATATAGGGCAGCCAAAACTTGAAAAAATTTTAAAAGATTTGCTGACTCAGTCATTCTGCCAGCATATTTGTTCCTTGCAATGATCATTAACTAGTCATATATGAACACTCTTTCCCCACTGGTTTGATGTGTGTTTAATCAGGCTGTTTTTCATTAAAGTTAAGAATAAGATATGCTTAGAACATCTTTGTCCACAGAGAGGAAGTCTTTTGTTCCAACAGTAATCCTACATTCCTGAGTAGCAAAGGAAAGTATGTATGTTAATGAGTTAAATTTTCTGGAAGGTTTTGAATGGTCTCTATCAAATAGACATCAAACTCTTTGCATGACATTTGAGATATACCAGTTTCTTAAATAAGTTCATCATCTGGATAAGTAGCTAACAATGCTCTTCCAAATGAATTTTTCCCAAGCTTTTTAATAACTTTGTATTTTTCCATATTTTAATTAGAAATATGTTTCCTATTAGATTTCCACAAATTTTTCATATTGATTTTCATCATTACCAGACAGTTAATAAATAAACAATAACTTCTATACATACTGAAACTAAACTGACAACTAGGTGTCTCAAATTAAAATAAAATCTAAACTAGCTTACAGGACCTTAACATAAAATTAAAGATGTAGGTAGGAGTGCTTTTGGGCTGGACTGCCCCTCTTCAGTTGCACAGAGAAAGTGAGCAATAACAGAGAACAGGACATCTGTAAAAACAAATGTAAATTGTAATTTAAACCCCGAGTGTCAGGGTAACAGTAAAAACAAACAGGTTGTACATGTGACATAAAATGTTAGGCAAAGAAGGGGCAGAAATAGGGTGATAACAGATACAAAAGTTTACGTTTGCACACTTATATACTATAGTTACATTGATTAAACAAGTACTCCCAAGCACTGGGTATAGAGTCTTTATCCCTAGAATTGATTAGATTTTTATCCTTACTATGGAGGTATATGTTCCAAATTTCTCAAAATTATTCAAATTCAAACTGTATATAGCATATATAAAAATTTATATAACTGTATATGTTAAATGTAACAGTTCAAATTTGAATGATTTATTTATCAAAATTATGCTTTTAGATGATTTTATTTCTCAACTCTGGTTTCAGTATGTATAAAAGTTAATAAATAAACATTAATTGTCTGGTAATGATGAAAATTGATATGATAAATTTGTGGAACCTACTGGGGAAACAAATTTCTAATTAAAATTTAGAAAAATACAAAGTTTTTAAAAAGCTTGTTTCATTTGGAAGAGCATTATTAGCTATTGATCCAGATAATGAACTGTGTGTCATCAAAGAAATTGGTATACCTTGAATGTCTTGCAAAGGGTAAATCAGACAAGGACAAAAAAAACTGACTAGGCTAGTTATTGCCAATGAGTATCCAAAACTTGGGCCCAGTTATAAGTAAAATTAAGATTTCATTATTTAAAATTTATTTTTCACATATTTTTGTATATTTTTTTTATTTTTAATTAAATACTTGAATAAATAAAGTATAGTTTTTTTATAGCCCTTGATTGTTCTTGCTGTATATAATGAAATTAATAAAACATGGATCTCCCTCCAACAATTTTCCTGAATTAGGTCCAGAAAATAATGACAAGTTTATCTATAAATATTTTGTTTTTATCAAGATAATGATCTCTCTCCAAATATCTGGATAATTTTCTTTGCTCAATTTTTTATGTAATAAATATGAATATTTTTGTGTTGCCCTTTTATCATTTTTTTTTTTAAATTACATATTTTCATTTGTAGCATCTTTAAAATTGTGCATTATTCTACTGTTGTTTTTTTTAATTTAGAATATTCTGACTGCAAATGCAAACACTTAATTATTTTTTGTTCGCTCAGTTGTCGCAAAGGACAACCTGTGGGTTCCAGATCGTCGAAGCATTCAGACGTGCTTGCTTACTTCAATAAGTCAGGCTCTAATCGTTGAAGAGACAGTTGGTGTATTGTCTCGGAGACAACGGCAAAGAGAGACACCCTCGTCCCGACCGACGAGTAGACATCCCAGAAACTCCGACAAGTGCCAGATCTTGACCAGCTCTCCTGTTCCTCGTCTTCTATCTATATTCTTCGGACTTTGGTTTTTTTTTACTCCTCCTTTAAGAACTGTCTCCAGTCCATCCAACTCCAGACGTCGACTATACGTCTAGCACCCGGCGTGGAAGAGAACTTCAATTGAAAAAGGTATTGTCCTCCGACTTAAATTGTCGGGTCTGTTACATGTAAAGAATTTATCTCTCTCCAATAAAAGAAGATGTTTGTACCAATGAATGTAGTCTCAGTGTCCGTTCTGTCCAGCCTCTCATCACCCGTCCTTACTCGCGTCACACGCCACTCATAGGCTATCTGCCTGTCGGAGACCGCTTGTTAACGACTTAGCGGGCTTCGCGGGCCTCACAATTCTGTATTCATGTATTCAACTATTCATGAAAATTTATTTGTAACCACAAAATCGATTTTTGTGGAGCTTTCGCACTTATTCGCAGACTCCTGCTGAGTGGCAAAAATACTGCTACCAATGTAAATTCTCTCTCTCTAATAGAGGAAGTTTTGTTACCAAATGTAGTCTCTGTAATGTTTTGTCAGAAAAGTTTCATTACCTATCCTTGCACACTCCACAGACCACAGGTAAGCTATAAGCTTGTTCATATCATCTGCTGGTCCCACAGAAGAATGTGCCCTTATGCATGAACACAGCCTCAAATTTAACTTCCTATGCATTTGCTCCTTACGCCAAGATTTTATAAGATCTGAGACAAAAAGCAACGCAGACAAGGCTGACTCAGTTTTTCAAACAGTTCAGAAAGACAATGTGTCCGCTGCCACATCAAACAACTAGCCATCAAAAATAAGATTTTGTTTATTGATATATTACATAGTTAGTGTTTTAAAAATTAAATAAAGATTACTGTAATTATAATACTGCATATACTGTAATATTTGTAAGTATTGTATACACATTAAATAAGGTGTCTTTAAACAGAAAAACACACATAAAGCAAGGATGAAAATGTTGGGAAGAAAGGTTCGCAGGAACCTAAGTCTATATTTCCCATAGGCACAATGGTTCAGTATTCATGAAGAATTTATAGAACATAACTACCGCGAATAACAAGAATCGAATATAATTAAATATTACATACTACCAGTAATGATATATGGCTGTAAAAAATGGACTCTTTCAAAAAAAATAGAACAAAAATTAGCAACAACCCAAAGAAGCATTTAAAGATATATGTTAGGATTCACCAGAAGGGATCATAAGATCTAAATAAAGGAATAAATCAAAACAGAAGATATAATTGTAGCAGTTAGAAGCAATAAATTGAATTAAGCAGGCCACTATGTGGCCTGCTCAATGCAATTTATATACTGATAACCATTGGACAAAGAGAATTACAAAGTGGCGACCAAGACAAGAGAAAAGGCATTCTGACAGGCAATACAAATGATGGAGAGATGATATAAGAAAAATAATTGGTTCTCAGTGAATGCAAATTGCATAAGATAGATACATTTGGAAACAAAAGGAGGAGACATATATATCCAGCAATGGATGATAATGAAATATATTATTAAATATATTTTGTATATTACATATGTATACAAATATTTTTCCAAAAGTTATTTTATATATAATACATGCGAATTAAAAAAAAATGCCTACCTTGTTTTGGATATTTGCATCACATACTTTTGAATCTAAAAGCACACTAACAACATCAAAATTACCATGAGATACAGCATAGTGCATAGCAGTATTACCCTATAAAGTAAATTTTTATAATTATGCTTAATGTAAACTAATACCTGTAATGATAAATAAATAAATAAATAAATAAATAAATTGTGCTGCCCGGCGCGAGCCTTCATTCCCGGCGTTGTAAATCTCAAAAATAAAAGAGATTACGTATCGCGGGCGAGGGATCGTGCCTCTGCAGATGTCCAGGGACTATGGACCCCACCTACAAGTGAAATAATAAACAATAGTCGGGAGCGATCAGAATCCGAACATTCGGGCTAAATATTTTGTTATAGGGACTTCCCGGGAGAAAGGGAAAATATGTTTATTGTTTAACAAGAAAGATAAGAGGGAACTGGGACTGAAACAGGGCAGTTGGTTCCAGCCCGAGTCCGAAAAACAGTCACCTCTTTCCTTGGACCCGAAAAGTCAGTTGGGTCTCTTCACGATCGCTGTCAGCATTAGTAAGCCGTCCGACCATTCGTCTCGTCTGCTGAAGAGAAGAAATCATCACCCGACGGAAGTAACAGCTCCGGATCTTCATCAGCTCTCCCGTCTTCTTCCAGAGAACTATCCTTCTCCAGGTATCAACCACCATCGCCAAAGACACTTTCCTGTTCTACACGCCGAATGACGTCAATGTATCCAGCATCAGCGTGGAAGAAACCCCAAATTGTAACGAGGTATTGTCCTTCGACATTAATTGTCGGGCTCGTTGTTTGTACAAATCTCTTTCTTTAATAAAAGAAGATGTTTGTTTATACAAACGTTGTCTCCGAGTCTGTCTGTGTCTAGCATCTTGTTACTCATCCTTATCTGTGCCACACGCCACTGAAAGGCTGTCTGCCTGTTGAGTAGCTTAATATCTTATCTTGCGGGCTCAGCGGGCCTCACACTCCTGACTTCTCTCTGTCAGAATTCGTACTAACATTTGACCAACCGCAGTATTTTTTTTGTCCAATTCTTTATGCTTTTAGCACTGAATGCACTATCATTTTTTTTAAATTTTTATTACTAAACTAAACTGTATGAAGTAAATTATAAGTTAGAAATAGTTCATAATTTTTGTTTTATTTGCAATATTATATTTGTTTTTTATAAATATTGGATTGATTTTTTTGTAAACATTTCATTTGTATAAAAATCTGTTGTAAAACTATATTGCCAATGGAGTGCAAGCAGAACAACAGCCTGTCAAATAATGAATTGGTATCAGAAGTCTAAAGATTAATAAACAAAATATTTGGGTTAAATTTTTATTTGGTTTTCAATAAATTTTTGAAATTCCTATCCAGAACAATGGATGATAATAGTGTTATATGAAATATTTCATTACATAGAAGGAATGTCAATGTTATTCTATGAACTTTAAGCCTAACACATGCTGCAATTTGCTATACAAGGTAAATGCAATGCTATTCTATAGAGATTAGATTAGCAGGTCTACATTAGGGTTTGCTGGTTTTTAAAAAAATCAGGTTCAAAAACCAGTTTTTTGGGGTAAATTTGTAAAATTCAAAAACCAGTTTTTAAATTTAAAAAATTGGTTGTTCTAGATACTAAAATTAATATGAAAAACTTAATTATTTAATTAAAAACGTTAACATTTTGACTTGAAATTGCTTTAATAAACAAAATTGCAATAAACTTTTGCTATATTTGCAAAATCCACAAAACATTTCAACAAAGAAATCTAGTTTATATCCACTAGCATCAAAACTCAATATTATTAAATTATCTGGAAAAATATTGTTTAGAATATATTCAAATTCTGGTAAGGATCTTTAACCCGATGATGAATATATCGGAGACGGAGAAACTCTAATAGAAGCCATTGAAAAATCAATTCATAAGATTCTTGAGGAACCTTAAGAAATGATATCAAATCCAAAGACACTGAAGGCCGAATATTCAGTATTTGAAACAACCAATAAATGAACAAAGAATTTAGATTTATTACCTGATACCTTGAAAATATAAAACAAAGTTCAGTAGCCAGTGAGAGAGTTTTATATTTCAGGAAATTTTGTATCTATATTAAGAACAAGATTAAGTACAGTGGGTGATCGGTTAACGAGCAGATCGGATAATGAACACTTTTTCAAAAGATTTTATGTTTGGATAACGAACACTTCACAGAATAAACTATGGGACCTGCGGACTGACGGAATGACAGGTCAGTTCGATGGCTGCACCGCGGACTGACCGAATGACAGATCAGCCGGATGGCTGCGTGGTAAAATGTAGGCTTAACATTCTGGAGGATCCGGGGGTCCCACTTCTCCAATTTTTCAGGAGGGATCTGTGCCAGGCCCGTTGAAACCTATCCTTCTGGTTGACTCCATCATGGGTATTGGTCAGCCTGTGATGATGGCAGCTCTATAAGTGGCTGCCTCCAGATAAAAATATTCCATGAGGATCTTTCGGCTTAACTAGCCTAACGGAATGACAGGCTTAGGCCTTGCGCGTTTGTGGACTTATGGGTAAGGATGGAAGAACAGTAATTTTTCCCAATTAAAATGAACTCGGAGACAACGTAAAACAAATCAAAGATTTATTAAAGAAGAGAGAGATTTTACAATTTTTTGGTCTTAGAATGCATCGATACCAGGTTGAGGTCAATAGGCTTGTATCTCTACAACGACAATGCTATTAATCACTTCCAAAAAACCTGAAGGAGAGAAAAAAAAGCAATCAATATTGAACAGATTCTTTATTGGAAAATAACCATATAGATGAAAATGCAAGATTATGTATGTATTATATTATTGTTATTACATATAAATAAACATAGTAAGAAATTATATAATTTTTTATTTATAATTTTTTGGGTCTCTGGAACGAATTAATCAAATTCCCATAAAAACCTATGATAAATCGATCATCGGTTAACGAACAATTTGGATAACGAACATTGTCTTGGAACGGATTATATTCGTTAACTGATCACCCACTGTAATCGTTTAGTGGATATTTTGTTTTTTGAAATCATATTTTCTGAAGAAAATTACTAAATGAAATAAAAATTTATAATTTATATTTTGTATGGATTTTAGTTATTTTATTTTATTTTTGATTTGATAGATTAGTGTATATGTTACAGAACAAACCTGAATTCAGGAAATACTAGAATTTCTTAGTCAAAATGATAATGCCTTGATGCTTGTTGACCATTCTAGTATTTCCTAGGTCTGACTCAAAACGCTGAATATTTCTTATTCAAAGTCTGGAATTTCTAGTTTTTCCTAGTCAGAATTCTGGAGTGGCAAAGAGTTAAAACAAAAGTCTTCATTTCTCATGTATTCCCACTTGGAGTTCGATATTTGCCAGCAGAAACTTATTTCTTTAGAAAATATCCACAAAGATAAACAAATCCCATTGAGGAAGGCTGCACCTGTGCCAGTGGAAAGTACACAGGGCTAAACCTGCTTTCAATGCACAAAGCATTGTGTATCTAAATTATTTTTGGGCAAAAAATAACATTTTGTGTAATTCTAAATGCCATAAAAGCCTATTTTGCAAAATATAAATAAGAGGAAGTTGTATTCTTATTTTTGTATTTACAGTTGTATTCTTATTTTTGTATTTATTATTTTAAATACAAAAATTATTAATAAATTGATTAAAAATATGCATTATGTTCATTATAATGAACATAATGCATATTTTTATTACTCAACAAGAAATAACAATTTCATTTTATTTTCTGTAGAGAAAATGAAATAAGACAAATTGAAAACAGCTAACTCTTATTTATTATTTTATAGTTAAATTTAAAGAACTGAAATTGCCAATTTTTAGGACAAATATTTTAATATTTTTATTAGTCAAGTTCAACATAAAATACAAAGTAAAAAATTTTTTAAGTTGAAAAACACACATAAAATACAAAGTAAAAAATTTTAAAAGTTGAAAAACACAACTAGGTACCTCTTATTTATTTTTGCAAAAGTAGGCTTTTGTGGCATTTAGAATTACACAAAATGTTATTCTTTTTCCACAAACATAATTTAGATACACAATGCTTCGTGCATTGAAAGCAGGTTTAGCCCTGTGTACTTCCACTGGTGCAGGTTGCAGCCTTCTTCAATGAGATTTGTTTATCCTCGTAGATATTCTCTAAAAGAAGAAATTTCTGCTGGCAAATATCGAATTTTGAACGGGAAAATATGAGGAATGAAGACTTTGTTTTAACTGTTTGCCACTTCTGGTTTTGACTAGGAAGAACTAGGAATTCTGGACTTTGAATAAGAAATATTTGGCATTTCAAGTTTGGTCTAGGAAATACTAGAATGTCCGACCAGCGTTAGGACGTTCTCGTTTTGACTAGAAAATTCTAGTATTTCCTGAATTCAGGTTTGTTAGGCGTTCTCGTTTTGACTAGGAAATTCTAGTATTTCCTGAATTCGGGTTTGCCTGTCGTTTTGACTAGGAAATTCTAGTATTTCCTGAATTCGGGTTTATCCTATAACATATATTTTATTTTATTGTGTTTTTTGAAGTTCCATAAATATATAAATAAACTGAAAAAATTTAAAATGGATATAAATATTTTTACTATTTTAATTATATTTTGTTTTATTTTTTTATTTTTTGGTGAAAATTCGAAAAACGGTTAAAACTGGTTTTTCCGAAATACTGGAATTCGAAAACTGGTTTTTTTCAAAAGTCAGTTTTTGTATAAACCCTAGTCTACATGTTTTAGTGATTCAGAGTGCACATATTTAGATAAATGCATTTTATAAATAGGTAAAATATAACTTTAATATTCATATTTCTTCTAAGACTATATCTCACTGCTTTAGATCTTATTATTAACATCAATACAGTCTTCAAGAAATCTAATTTAATTTATCCTTGATTAAATTATTTATAAAATGTTTTCAGTTTATTTAGGCCTCTTCAACTGTCTATTATACCGGGTGTTTTTCTTGAAACCGAACACTCTGATTTTTGGCATCGAGCCAATTCTGATGCATCTATCACGTCAGGAATCGTTCGCTACGAAAATTTATTTTATATTTTTAATTCTAACGATATTTATTTATTATTGCATCCAAGAAACAAAAAACGATTTAACACACAAGATTATTGGATTTTAATTCTGGTGTAATTACACATTTGAAAATAAATCACTGAAAATTTACATCAAAAGATGTGCGAGAAACAGAAATTCTGTTGTTGCTATAGCGACAGCGTAGAAACGCAGACGTGCCGCAATTCGAACATTTTTAAAAATGCCGAATATTATTTACAACGTTACTGAACGAGTATGGATAGTTCGGGCACGTAATTCAGGCTTATCCTATAGGCGCATGAGAGATCATTTTGCTGTGCTGTACCCTGGAAGACCTATTCCATCCGTCTCTACAATTAAATCTGTTGTTGAGAAATTCCAAAAAGATGGGAATGCCAGTCCAGGTTTGATACCCGTTCATCACCCAAGTCGAGCTTTACCAAAGGAAGTAAAACTTGCGATTTGCATGTCAGTAATTGAAAAACCCAGAATTTCTTGCGCCTCAATCGCGCATAAATTGCACAACAGCAAATCATCCGTTTGGAAAACATTGAGAAGAAAACTTCTTCCCGTACAAAAATCAATAACATCAAGAACTACTTCCAAAGTTCTAATTTTGACTAATAGATGGCGCTCCGCGAACTTATTGAACAACCTTGTATATTAAATGCATTATAACTACATTTGTATCAGTTAAATTAACAATCCTATGCAGGAGATGTTTAGATATTTCTTCAAAAGCATCTAAATAATCTTCAACAACATGTGGATCTGAATCTTTAGCACTGGAAATTTGAAACCATTCTCTTTGTATTATTTCCATATTTGATGTCTGCAAAAGAAAAATTATCTGTTTTAATTATTATTTAAATTATACAATTAAAATAGATAAATATTTAAAATTTTACCAATTCTATGCTTTTCTGGGGTGAAACTAATGAATCATTTAACAATTTACAAGATTCTTTCATTTCTCTACTCAGTTCAGCTCTAAATCATAAATAAATGAAAAACATTAAAATATAATTTAATATTTACTAATCAGATACATAATATAAATACATTTTTATCAAATTAAACTATACCAAAACATTCATTCTATATTCTATCTTACCAAACTAATGAAACTATTTATGATAAAATTGTGTCTATAGTAGCTCTGAATGCATTAAATGTTTTTTTTTTTTCATAATGTCTCAGATAGTGATTAATCATGAAGTACTAGATACACTTAATAATCTCAAAAATCAACAGCATTTAAACAGGAAAAATCTTTATCATCAAGATGTTTGCCCTCTTCAACTGCTCTGACTCATATCTCATTAAAAATGTTTCCAATAATAGAGAAATTCTTTCTACTTAACACACTAATGTCCAACATTAAGTACTGTCTATGGTATTCTAGATTGATGGCTTTTTAAAAGTCTCTCTAAAATTTGTGATTGGTTATATTGATTTGAAATTTTTAGGGATAAGGAAAAAAATAATTTCCTATTTTGCCGAAAAAAAATAATAAAATTTTTTTAATAAAAATTGATGTTTTATGAAATTTTGAAATATTTTAGTTTATTGTTGATTAGATTAAGACAATTCATTGAGTTCTATATATCTTTATGATTAAAAAATAAATAAATAACCTACTTAACAAATACACAACTCAGGTATCATCTAGAAAACATCCATCTCTTATAAACAACAAAAAGTGAAGGATGAATGTGGTGCTGGTTTGCTTCAGTCTTAGGAGAAAAAATAAATACACTTCAAAATTTGTTCCTAAATGGAAGCATTGTATTGAGTGCATAAACAACATTATCGTGCTATGTACTAAAAACCTGAGGATATGCTAGACATAGGGAAAATATTACATTGAACTGAATTTGGAGATTAGCTGCTACTGATTAAACTAAAAATAATATTACAAGGGCTAATATTCAGTATTATTATATATATATATAATTGTGTAATCTATATTATTAATTGAACCAATTACTAAATTACTAATGTTTTATACTGTATTCAAGTTTCTGAAATAAATATCCAATTATACAGAAAGAATTTTTGGTAGAAGCTTTGCAATCTTGAAATACTTATTCTAATATATTAAATAACTAGATAGTTCTGTAATACATTAGTGTAGAGGTTAACTCTGACTTATTCTGTTTATTATTTTATTATGCTCTTTTATGTGCAAAGCGTCATTTTCAATATTATCTAACGTATTATATTTTAGTTAAAGAGCTGACTTACTTTGCACATTCTCCGTCTCTGTATTTCGCGATCACGTGCTATGGAATGGACAGCCATCTTCCGCTCGAGCTTCCCCAGCTAATGATGTCATCTAATCTAAATACGTTTTACAACTGAGCCGATATGAGAATATAATAATGTTCTCTTATCGATGTTTTGTTCATTATATAATTAAATTGTAAAGAGGACGACATGAATTGATTACTCTGTAAGCTAATAAATTTGATATTGGGACACGACTTTATGTAAATCAGCCGAGATCGGGATTGTAAGTCATGAGGTATGAAAACAGAAGCAACCAACAAAACAACGAGGTGTTGTATTGACATGACGTTAGCTAAGTGACAATTGAGTTTCTTGTAAAGATTTACAGTTGCTTGAAGTTTGTATCGGTGGTGGAGGTATTAAAATTTAAGTATTATTTAAGGTTTATTTATTGTGAATAATTGAATTTTTGGATATTTGAGTTGGATTAAATAAGTTTTGTTGATTAATTTATTGTTGCTTTATTAGTGTTTTAATAAAGCTTTAATTAACACTTTTGTGTTTTGAGTCTAATAAATTTATATTTTTGTTATTTAACTTGTTTTGAGAATTTATTCAATTTATTAGTATAAGTTTCTAATATCGTTTTTTGTTCTCGATCTAACACTTATTTGATATTTCTAGTTGTAAGTTTCCAGTTAATTGTTTTTGCTGGTTAGATATTAAGTTTTGACAGATTGTTTTGGATTTAATTATATTTAATTTAGAACGTAATAAAAGACCTGAGCACAGGCCAAACTCTGGATTTGCAGAGTCATTACAACCATTAGGTTTAGTTTATAATTATTATTATTGGTATTCGTTAGAATTCGTGACTTTGCAGATTTGAATTTTCTTAAATCACTATGTTGTTGAGAACCTAGTGATTTAAGAAAATTCTAATTTTTTTAATAATAAAAAAACTTTTTAATAAATCCTATCAAAGGACCAAATGCAAACTCATAAGTCTGCACCTCTGAGGAACTACAGAAAATTTTTTTTGCATATTTTCAGTTTATATGCAGTCATATTCAGAAACCATTTACAACATAATTAATAGAGATATATCAAGTTCTTGTAAGAATTCTATCTTACTTTTTTCTTGGAGTTTCAAATGATTCAAATATTGCTGGATTAGTTTCATTTTGTTCTGTATTATGACTATTTTTGTGCCTACTAATGATTCTACTTAAAATGCCATTATATGATTTCTCATCTGGACTTTCACTATTTGCAGAATCACTTGAATCCACTTCACAAGATTCATCTTGGGCAATTGAACTAAAATAAAAGAACAAGTGCCATTAAAATAATTATCTTATTTTTTAAACTGACATAAAACAAATTTTAAAACTAACCTTTTTTCTCTTAAAATATCATTATTTTGTTTGATTTCAACCTTTTGATTTGAAATGACTTTTTTTTGAACAGTTTCTGTAGTAATTTTTATAAGTGATTTTGATTTAGGTTTTTCTTCTTTATAACTATGACTAAATGAAGACTGAAGTACATCCATATTTTTATCTACCAAATCTTTAGCTACTGATTTTATTTTAGCATTACACTTATCACAAACATTTATTCCAGAATTATTTAATATAATTGATCCATCTGATGTTTCAATAGTGTTAATTCCAATGGAATGAAAGACTGGATACTTTTCTTCTCCAATACCAATATCTACAAATTTGATATTTTGACAGCGATCACATATAATATCATCTATATTATTATTGCCAACACCCACAGTTTCCATTTGACGTAATTCACATCTATTGCAAAATGTATCGTGAATGGAACAACTTCCACAACTAGCATCAACATTTTGAATATTCTCAGTTTGAATAGTTTTGTTAATAATTTTTCTCTCTTCAAAATTATTTTTTTGAAAACGGCTTGGTAAAGTTTGACTACTTTCTCGTTTAATTTCTTCAAAACTTTTAGACACTATATTGACTTGAATTCCAATAGACTGAGTTTCAATATTTGTAGATGTTGATGAATCTTTATTATTGGGTATTGTTTGAATTCTGACATTAGCAAGCAATGGTCGAGGTACACCAGTTCCTTTATCTTTCATTTGTTTCCGTTTTAGTTGCATTAATAGTAATGCCTCTACATCTTTTGAAGAAAGTTCTGTTGATGTTCCAATATCATCTGAAATAATTTTGTCAGTAATAGAACCAATAGAATTTAATTTTATTTTATCTGTAGAAACATTGATGTCTTTTAAAACCACACAATCAGTATTTGTTCCTAAAGATTTAAAACATGTATTAACTAACTTTGGATTAGTCCCAACATTCTTATATTTTATTGCGGCCCTTTCTTCACATTTTAAACAATTAACTGAAGAGGGAAGAATTGAAATCTGTTCACCTTTATTGCATGTCAATTTAAAACATTTTGAAAACATAACATTGGGTTCTGTAGAAACTGATTTATCTTCAGTTTTTAATATTTTGTGAATAGGTTTTTTTGATAAAATTCTTTTTTGTATAGATTTAGTATTTTCACCATCTGATTCACTTCCTGCAAATTCTGAAGATGAAAGGGAATCTAATACAATATCACCTTTAACTGTAGTTCTTCCACACTTTATGCATATTTTATTAGAATTCATAGATATTTCTTCATTACCAATACCCACAGATCTTTGCCTTTCAGCAATATGACCTACACCAATATCTCTTGTGAGCACAGTGCAAGATGTTCCAACATTTCTAATTTCCTTTACTTGGTGATCTCTGTTGTTATTCACAAACTTTTCTATACTGTCATAAATTCTTTGGTGAGAATGAAAATCTTTTAAATCAATTACATTTTGTTTTTCTAAAGGTTCATCAAGACTGTATACTAAATGGCCAGTACTAGAATATAATGGAATTCCACATTTGCCTAAAGATGTTCCTGATAAAGTTCTTTTCCTAACTCTTGGTAAAGTTGCAGCATATGATAAATTTCTGTCATCACTTCCTTCAACTTTTTCATTGTTTTCTCTTATTCTAACAGATTTCTCTTCTAAATTTTCAGTTTTATTTTTTAATTGTAATAATAATAAACGTTTTTCTTCATTCAAAACAGATAGTTTCACCTATAAAAAATAAAATTATTATTAAAAATTTATAGTTTAAAGTAATCATTACTATATCATAGTGTGTTATAATCAACTATAATGTTCTGTATAAATTAAATGAGAGTTTAGAATATTTTATATAATTTTCATTTTAATTTATTTCAAACCATAATTTAATAGAAAGAAATCCAGTAATTTTAATACAGCATGCAGCTGCCTTATTGTAACTAAGAAGATGCATTGAAAAAATGAGAACCTAAATATTATATTTCTTAATTTTTTGTGATAATATAACAATTTGAACATAATACTTTTTCTCTAATATAATGTTTTCCAAAATACTGAACATATCTTAAGATTATATATATATATATATATGTAAGGTATTCCACAAAAAATAAAATCAAATACTGTTAATCTAAATTTCCTTTATTCCTATTTTACTGTTTACACTTCAACCAACCCTGCTAGAATGCTTGATCATTTTGACCTTATCCTCTCACCCCAATGCTATATTGTTACATTCCCCTCTAAACCACAATACCACACTCCAATATCACAATGGTCACTTCATGCGACTGCAATCCTTAGATCATATTACTCTACATATATATATATAAAAAGAGGAATTCAAAATAGTGATCAAGTTGTATATTTATCACTTTTAATTCCTCTTAAAAACTTCTTCCTAATACAAACTCTCAATTTTATGAACTCATATGGATCCCCAAAAAAAGTTTGTAAATGAGAATGGCATTAATTAACATTTGTTGTATGGGATACATTTTGAGACCAACTGAATAGTTTGTAAAAATATGTAGTTCATAAAAACATGAGTCATTGTATAAGCAAATAATAAAAATGCAGAGTTATTTTTTGTGCTTAAAATGTTTAATTTTTAAAATCCAGAAATTAAATTTGAATGAATAAATATTAAATAATAATATTGCAGTTTAAATGTACCCGATTTTTTTAATAAAATGAATATGTTTTAAAAAAGAAATACTGTCTCAGTAAAACAAAAAAGATTTGTTTATGCCTCATAGTTATATTCTTAACATATGATGACAATATCTTCTAATATAATATAATTAAAAAATATATCATTTTATTATTGATATTAAGTTTTGGTATTGTTTCTCATAACTCTATATTTAGCATATTTTAAGTAAGATTTTTCCTATTATTTTTTTATTATAGTTCAATATAATGAACCAGATTATAAATATAATTTTTAAATATTTCAACAAAAATATTTTATTATTAAAACTGGAAAAGAAATATTTGATATATTGATTGTGTTATAGGACTTTGTAGTACTATGTTTTAAAATGCTATTATTGCCATTTCCATTATCATACTAGTGGTGTCAAAATTATATTTGTCACCCAATAGCATATGTTATACGGATCTATTTACAACTCTATTGTTCAAATTTCCTACAAAATTTTCGCATTAGCTATCTGTACATATGGCACTAACATTATATTCTAAAGAATAATGAAATTTTTGTCCTAATATTAAAAATTTGGTTTTTTTATTAATTTTTTCTAAAGATTAGTACAACTTACAATAGTGTAAAATGAATGAAATCTTTATAAAATTCATTTAATCTGCATTTAACAAATATTAATTTGTTTATTATATAAAATTTACCACGTTCAGAGTAAAAATTGCTTATTTATAATTATAACAAAACTGCTAGAAATTTTGAAAATTATAGAACTCTTCATTTTTGACTGTTATAGTATAAAGTAATTATCAATCACTGCTTTTTCAATAATTTATTACAAATTTCTGAAATATAATATAAGAGTCATATCTGTTTCATTATATGAAATAAATCTTTTGAATTTTTAAAAGTTAAAATCAAAAATTTTGCTTCAAACAAAAAGCAGGAGGTAATTTAGGTTTGATTTAGATATCTCCCTTGAGATTTTGATTTTTAATTGTCTATGACATAATGCAAGACAACATAAATCATGGGATTACTGTATTTGCCTCTAAGATCTGCAATATATTTTTCAGATGCATTATCTTGAAATTAAGGCAAGAATATTTTAAAACACTTAATGAAATGCACTTTATTTATTTCAACTGCTATTTTTGTAAACTATAAACAAGGCTACAATTATTTACAATTGCTTGAATAGCCAATTTTATTATTTTTTTTTAACTATATTCAATATCTCAATCTTTATTTTTGGACATGATGTGTCAATATATTAAAAAATATTATTCACTTTCATTGACTATAAAAATCTAATGAATTGCTTCTTAAAATTAGATTTATTATCTGAAAAATAAAATAATAATAATTTACCTGTAAAACAGGTACAGCTTTAGCTTGTTCTTCAAGTTCTTTCATACGCTGGAGACTGGTAGCTACCTGAGATCTTATTGTAGACAATACATTTGTATTTATGCCAACATAACCTGGTGGCAAACCACTTTGAATAACACTAGCTGAATTTAATGCAGCCATTGTATCAGCTATTTGCTGAGAACCACAAGTACACTGAAATAATTATTTTTAATTAAAAATAAATCTGAAATTAAATATTATTATTATTTTATAACCATAAAAAATAATTATATTAAAAATTCATTAAAATAATAAATAAAATATAAAATTTAAGAAAAACAAAAACCTTTGAATTATTATTAGAATGATGTATGTGTGTGTTGAATTCTGTGGATGTGGAAGATAAAGATGTATTGGATCCACTTCGAGAATGTGAAGTTGTAAATGGTGGAGTTAGAGAAGGTCCATCATTTTGAGACAGAGGTGATAAATGGATATTACTCAAAAGTGCATCAGTAGTATCAATGCTAATACCAATTTTCAATGGTGTTAATGGGGATTTATTGGATTCATGAGATTGATGAGTTTGGTAAGTTTTCCATTTTTCAGAATTATTAGATAAATTATCAACTTTCTGAAATTAAAATAAATTATAAAAAAACATTTTAAATAAGAAAAACTTAAATTTTAAACAAAGAAAGGAAAAAAAAAAATTCATACAATTAATGATGTATCATTGCTTTTACTACGTGATCTATTTACTAAGTGACTGCGGATTCCCATAGAAATTTCTGGTGATTTTCGATGTTTATGATTCTCTTTGCATAGATGTTTAATATTATGATGATAAGTACCATTGTACAATTCTTCACAATATGTAACAAAATCCAAATCAATATGATATCCATATGGACAACAATTACATTGTGCACCTCCTTTTAAGGTTCGTTGAGGTAGAGTTATTTTTGCATTATGATTACCTATAATAATAATAATAATAATAAATCATGAAAATTTGCATAAATTTTAAATACAATAGGTCTCCAGTTCACACAGTTTTGGGTATTGCAGTTTTATAGATATACAAATGCATATTTTTTAATTTTGAATATTTATAAAATATGAATAAAAAAATTTATTAAACAATTTGTTTTTTTTTTCTTCGTAAAGATATCACTTATAGTCAAAATATAACAAATAAATTAGCATTTATAGTACTAATTTCTTCTAAATTTTAATCATTTTCATCTAGTGATTCTTTATCAATCACTATACATATTAGTATACAAGCAGTCCCTGAGTTACGTAGATGATTATTCTGTGAAACTCAGTACAGTGGTGCCTCGCAATTTGAAACTAATCCGTCACCAAAGTAATGTCGAATTGAGAAACTGTCGAATTGCGGGATAATATTTTCCATATAAGACTATGTAAAATAGATTAATTTGTTATTGGTTCCCATCCCATTCCCCTAACGGGTGAGATGAGAGATACACTATATTATTTACTTTATTATATGTGTTTTATTATTGTATAACACACTAATTTACAAAATACACTATTTTATACATAACACACAATTTATTAGCCCTTGAGTGTTGGAATGAAGTCTTCCAGCAGACACCCTAACACCCATAATCTTATCTCTGTTGCGAAATTGCCAAGTTGTCCTAGGAACACCATACTCGAGTTACATTTTAATTGTTCTACATTTCTGCACTTTATCTATAATTTTTTTCTTCGTGTCTTTGCTCAATCAAGTGTTCTTCTTTTCGGAATTATTCCTCTGGTCAGTATTCTTTGAACCCATCTTATATTTCACTCGAAAAAATAATAATAATTACAAATTTTTTACTTTCTGAAGAATATAGAATTGAAAATTAACACAAATCAAATTTTTTACTTTCTGAATAATGTAGAATTGAAAATTAACACAAACAATATTTTTACTTTCTGAAAAATGTGGAATTGAAAATTAACACAAACAACACGGTTTTACTTTCTGAAAAATGTAGAATTGAAAATTAACACATACAACACGGGCAAGATTCCAAAGTAACCCAAAAAGAACTGACAAATAGCAAATGACATCACACAATTTTATGCATGCACATGCACCAACCCACAAAACTCAAATGTTGAATTGCGAGCCACCACTGTATAAGTCAAAATATATATATGTTGGAGCATACATTATATAGTACTACTATGTCACAATGACTAATATAACTAAAAATAGTTATCTTAAAGAATAAGTTTATAACTTGTGTGATAAAACAGTCTCTTACCATCTTGGAGGATCTCAATTCAATTCCAAGTTTCACAACGCCAGTTTCTCTGGATGGATTCAGGTTTGGGATCAGCTCATTACCTAAAAATAATCCTATGTATGCACAAATATATGCATGTCAGATCTATGTAAGTCAGGAATTGCCTGTATAAACTTAAAGCAATGTTGGAATTGTGATTTTAAACTTACATGGAAATTTTCAGACAAACTTTAATTGTGTCAATAGGATACCTAATGTATTAACTATTTGAAATCTCAAAATTAAAACCTTTATATATATTTAATCCTTTATTAGTAAAAATATCTTCCTCATTTCAGAAATGAGTTATTTCAGGAATTCTTTAAAAAATAATGGTCAATACTAATATTTACCAATACATTAGAAAAAGATCAATGATCAAAGAATTAACAAAAAAAAATAGTTAAAACTCAAAATTATTTTTTACAATAAATATACAAATATTTTGAAATATATATTCTATCTTTCACAAATATTAATGTTAAATAGATATTAATAAAATAATTAAATCAGCATATAATGTTTAAATATTTATATAAATGGAATCCTCTAGTTAAAAAAAACATATGAATAAAACAAGTTTTGTTTGTTTTATTCATATGTTCAAAAAAAAATCATGATGATTAATTTTAATAAAGAATTTAGTTAACTTGGATTGCATGTATTGCAATGCAGTCCTCAGAGCATTTTCTCATATTGGCCACAAGGTTGTCAAGAAATTTTGAGTATTAAGACCAAGTATTCAGTATACTATCTTTAGAAAACTTCTAAACATCAAACAAATAAATAGCACTATTCCAATAGATAAATGAAAAGGTTTATTCACTGAAACGTTTTTGGCTGCTCATTCAGCCCTCTTCAACAATAAAGATTAACACAGGCTTAAAGACAAACTTTTACACAAACAAACATACAAACAATATATTCAAATTTTTCAGAAAAATTTGAATGTATCATTTGTATGTTTGTTTGTGTAAAGGTTTAAGTCTTTAACCCATTCACTGCCATTGCCTAAAATTAACACAAGGGGTAATTAATGGCATCAGGCAGTTGACATATGTACACGGCATTAAATTTGGAATGGTCTGTTTCAATTATTTTGCACTCATCTAAGAAATCTTTTTGAAAGTAATTATTGCATATTTTAGATTATATTTATTATTATTGAATACCAATTCACAAAATTTTTTTCCCATTTTATCATTATTATTATTATTTTTTAAATGGGCATGGCATGTTAGTTAAGAACTCCCGCCAATTCCTTCTCAGGAAATTTGTTTCACCTACCTATGCTCAATATTGTCTCTTATTGACAGAAAAAGTATATTCTGAATCAATAAAGGTAAAAAAAACTAGGATTTATAGCTGTTATTGTGAAAGGAGAGTCATTCTTACAGTTTAGAAGTTATTTCTTGCGAAAACGTCAAATATTATTGCAAAATAAAACAAAAACTATTAAAATGTTGAATAAACATATAACTTAATGTAAACAATTGCTTAAAAATGATATCTAATATAAATTTAAGCATTTTTTATAAGAGAATACACATCAATAATTTTGTTAAGAAAATTTGTAGAACATTATTGATTTACTAAATAAACAATTTTACATTAAAATATGGACAGAAATACATTATCCATGGCTTGTTTTATTCAGGAAGGACACAGCTATCAGGCAGAAGTAATAATTTCACTGAATGGTTAAAAATATTGCAAAAAAAAACAAAAATATAAACATTGGCATAATATATGCAAAGAATAATTCTTTAAATAAAAAAAATAATTTTATAGATAAAAAGAACATAGAAATTGCATAAACAGTAAAAATTTCAGAATATTAATTAGGCTTAATTACAGAACATGACTGGTCTGATGCTATAGGTGCACTTGAAATAGCCAGTAGCAAAAGGGTTAGGCCTATATTGATCTTTATTGCTGAAGAAGACTGAATGAGCAGCTGAAAAGTTTCAGTGAATAAAGTTTTTCATTTATCTACTTGTTTGCTGTCTGAGAGTTTTAATCTCAACAAGATTTCTGGGAGAAGAAATGAGAACAACAATCCATTTTCCAAAAATATTCAAGACATGCTCAATCGATTTAGATCAGGAGATTTAATCTGCCAATTCATTTGATCGGTTTCCTGTTCATCAAGATATTGATCTATAAGAGGAAGCCTGATGGATATCATTATCCTTACAGACATCATCTTATGGACCAATATCTTGATGAACCATTCATAATATGAATCCTGGATCATTGCATCTTCGAATGGAAGAATATATAATTCAAATATCCCACTTCTATAATGTCCATTCAAAATGCCTCTCTCAAAGAAATGAAGATCAGTATAGCCATTGATAGTGATCCCTATCCACAGTGATATATTTCTACCTTTAAAATGATTTACTTTTCTGATGTTTGATTACTGATACCTTGTACTGGGTTAGCCAAAAAGTTTGTTCAGTTTTTTAAGTAAAAATAAAAGACATTTTTCATTTTCACCAATAACTTTATTGAACAACATATTCATTGTTTTGTTCCACTATCTTCTGCATATTTCAGGCAACTTGTTTCAAACAAAGTTAAAGAACTAACTGCTACTAGAGCTATCTTAAGGAAAAATCCAAACAAACTTTTCGGCCAACCCAATATCACATTCTCTTCGTATAAATGTTCTCTTAAAATCAGATTACAGAGTGGATCTGGACTTATCTGTAAATAGAATTTTATTTCATATGTTATGTTATTTCATCCCAAGTAACATATTGATGTTGAAATTTATTCTATATGATGACAGCAATTCAAATGTGTTCTTTTCTGAACTGAAACAAGGAGTTAGAGCCCTGGCATAAAGCAAATTCATTAAATTTTCTGGTCACAACTTACAATGTAATTCTCTTTCCAGTGGCTTCAGCAAATTTGAAAACAAGCTGAGAATGAGAATATCTCTGACATTTAATGGTTATTTGCACATAATAATCATTTTGAGGTCTTGTGATACAAGGATCAGTTCATTCTAATGATATCTCCTATATTTTAACGATGTTTCCACAATTTTGATACATTCAACTTCTGACCATATCAGATTGACTTAATTTCATTTCCATTCAATCAACAGCATGCTATCAGAAATAATCATTTAAACAATGTCTATTCTAAAATTATAGAAAAATTTTCAAAGTAAAAAACAAGATCTCTAACAGCATAACCTTTATAGCAATTTGAGATTAGCATATGATATTATGACATTTTCAGATTTTATAGTAAATATTAAAAAATTAGGAAAAATAATTTGTAACTTGATTTTTGCCCTCTAATGTATAATTGACCCTAATACATTATATAAATAGATTGCCTTAGATTATACTCATATATAGTTCTTAAAAATATTTACACAAAATTTATTAATATATTTAAATGGCAATAACAATCCATTTTCACAAATTTACCTGTTAATATATTTTCAATGGTTCCAATACCTCTCTCTTCTTCAATAAACCCTTCTTTAATGGTGACAGTTTTGATATTATTGTTATCTTTCTTTTTAGCTGCCATAGTGATATTTGCAAATATTTTATTACATTCTGAAAAATAAATATTTTATTAATGTTTAGCATTTAAAATTTACAGAAATCTTCATAGTAATCATTATAAAAGCAAAAATATTAAGTAGAAATGACTATTTTGTTATGCCATTTATTCCTATTATATATGCTTTCAATAAAATTGTTTTATTCAGTTGGAATAATGAGTTTTGATAAAATGGAATTGTCAGAAATAATTATCAACAATAAAATATTAAAATATATACATATTTCAAAGAATAACAATATTAATTTCTCAAGGAATAAAGATATAAAATGAAATCAACAAATATAAAATTATTTAAATGGAGGATAAAATTTCAAATATTTAAATATATTCAAAAGATTTTTATTAAATGAGAAATTACTATTATAAAATAGAAAACTTCTGCTGTTTTTAAATTAATTAAATTGAAGTTATTTGTTGGAAAAATTATCAAGAGTAATTTTGATTTTTCAAAGAAATATTTTTATTTAATAATAACAGCAATCAATTAGAAAAAATTTCATATTTTAATCTTGTAGGTAACTTTGTTTTGTTTGTCTATGAGAGTGATGTCTGGTCTATCTGAGTTATAAACTGGGAGTGAGTGAGTTTCTTCTATGTCTTTCTTTCTTATTTCTATTTGTATGGATAAGCTTGGTGGCTAAATTTTGATTGCCCCTTTCCACTCAAATAGAGTACTAAGGGAGTAGTACTCTATTTAATCAGTAATATAATATTTATAGTGTAATATTTTAATCAGTTAAGTTTATCTGAAAGTATATTTCTTGATTCTATAGTATTTATTCATTAGAAAAATCACTTCCATTATATGGAATAATTCTTTTCACTCCTCTATTGTTATGCAAGAAACAGTCAATAATTTCAGGAACTTTTCAATTAAAAATATATATTTAATTTATTTATTAACTATGTTTCCTTCAAAATAATCTGCTTTAGCCTACATGCGACATTTCCATTACTGAAGAAATTCATTGATAGCATATTTATTTTAATTTATTTGATTAATCTATTAGTGTTTGATTACAATTTATTCAACTTCTGTTAAATTTGCAAAACATTTTTCTCTGACAGTTTTTCTCTTTCTACTTATTAAAAAAGAAATCACATAATGCTACATCTAGGAATAACATGAATGTGAAATGCCAGATACCCTATATTTACATAGTTTAAAACAAAATTTAATATTGCTACAATGTTTAATTGAATACTTTTAGAAAGATTTTCTAAATAATGTTTTAAAATATCAATTTTATGGTATTATAGAGCCGATGTGAAATTTAAAAATTAACAATGTTCCAAATATTGTTTTAATAATATCCAGAAATTATTAAAATAATAATAATTGTGCCTTTTAGTTCAGCTAACTTTGGAAACTCCTTAGCCCAATTATTTTCAGTGTACAATTCTTAAATATTAAAAAAACTTTTTCCCTTAAAATAGACTATATTTGAAATTGTTACACTATATATTTTTTTAATGAAAAATATATCAATATCATAATCTAAATGATACATAATAATTTTGAGACTGCAGGTGATGGAAAATCTACTAAAAAACCTTCACTTTATCAAGCATTTCTTTCATAAGTTTGAATATATGGTAATTCCTACAAAATAAAATATTGTATTATAATTAATTAACATAATAATCCTAATATTAATTTTAAAGCAAAATATTAATAATGAATATATAT
The DNA here is from genome assembly GCA_000484575.1 of Olivierus martensii. Classification (NCBI taxonomy): domain Eukaryota; kingdom Metazoa; phylum Arthropoda; class Arachnida; order Scorpiones; family Buthidae; genus Olivierus; species Olivierus martensii. The sequence goes on along the minus strand of AYEL01085319.1, from coordinate 75,385 downwards.
ATATACAGTGGATTCCGTTTGACAGAAGATAATTAAAGTTTAATGCAGTTAAAAATATATTTTAACTGTCGACTACCGCCGAATATGACGTAACTTATTTTTCAATTAAATTAAAAAGTTTGGCGTTTATTATTTGTCGTTAAAATTTATGCCATTAAATCGATTACTTAATGATTTTTTAAAGAAGTCTTTTATAAGTTGTGAGTAAGAAGAAAAGGAAAGTAATTTAAAGGAGCAGATGAGTCGACAACAGTTAACGAGTGGACTTAACAAGCGACGTTACAGCCAAACCAGTTCTTGGACAAATTTTTCATTCTCAAAACAAATATTTAAGAAGTTAGTACTCACCGGGCCGTTAGCGAAACGCTTCTTGTGTATTCCCTTTTGGAGAAATCCATGGGATATGTTAGGGAGAACATTCGCTCAGCACATCCAGAGACACACTCCCGACCTTAATCTGAATGTGGGGGAAGCGCAAGGTAAGACAGGTGCATTCATCTGTAGCTCCTGCTTGTCCCTCGCGCACCCATTATGGTTACCTCAATTTCCCCAAAGTATTTGGCCCCACGGGGAGGAAAGGACGCACGGGTGGGGAGGACATTAATCTCAGGTATCTCCCCCGTCCCGTCCCCTCCAGTTAATGTCATACTCTCCTTGGGCCGGTTTCTGCCGCGTCACGTGCACCGGAAGACTACGTAACTAGTCCGGCGGGGGTGTGGGCTCTGGGCTACAGATCACTATCGAGGCGACAAAAGGTTCTAAATTTCTTCAACCGTCTCAACCTCGGACGCCAGGCCTTCTTTAGAAAGTGAACAGTCTATTTTATGGCCATAAGAGTCCGAGTGAGCGACGTAGATAACAACAGCCAAGATATCTAACTGACTTCTGCATTCCATGATATAAAGAAAAAGGAGGCAGACATGCCGATGTTGATTCTTCTACTCAAGATCTTTTTCTCATTCATTAGTATTCCCAACTCGGCTCCACTAAACATCCCTCCCCACATATTTATTTTCATTTACTTGTTACTTAAAATCTTGCATATGTTTTATAGCCACTTTGGCAATTTTTTAAAATTTTTTCGAGCTTAAACTATCAGGAAAAACATTAATTAACGCGTAAAAAACTGCAATTTTTTAAGCAATTAATCGAAAAAGTTAGCATAATATTACGACATTATTTTTCTTTAAAAAAAGGAAGCAAAGTTGACTTTCTTTTACTGATGGTTTAAAAACTTAATCGACGTAAACAGACAAGAAAATTAAAGAACGAAAAACAAGTGTAAACAAAATCTCTCCAAACATCAAAAAATCCTTCAGGCACGTTATGCCCATGTTGTGCATGCCAGAAGATATTATTTCCTTCGTCTTCGTGACGCCTAATGCCTGTGCGACAGAGGATAACCAACACCATTCTTGGCTACGATAAGTCCAGAAAGGAGGAAAAATTCATTTATAGAGGCTAAAACATCCCACAAACGACTGGAGAAAAAGATAAAAAAAAAATAAAAATAAAAAAATAAAAGCGTCGCTGTTTGAGTCCATAACTCGTTTCACACCATCACAGATAAGTACGTCTCGATAACACTTTAGAAGTTTTAACTGATGGTTATACACATTTAAATTCTTAACAGGTTATTAATGCGCAATAATTTATTTCCAGACACGGTTGGTTTTTTTATTAAAGTGGCTAGACAGTATCAATATCGTTAATATAATACTTGCCCATTTAAATAAATAAAATAATATGGCATAACCAAAAGTAAAATTTAATTTCTGAGTATGCAAAGTATGGGTTAAATGGATTTTTCAATGATAAAAATTTCCTTATACGCACTTAATTTTCGCTTCAAAAGATCAAAAAATGTTAAATAGGCCTATTATAAACGAATAAAAACCAGACAATGGCAATAAAGAAACAAAGACTACATTCCATTTTTATCCTCTTTATGCATGATTTACATTTTAAATTGAGAGAATATTTATAGGAAAAAATTTTTTTAGCCGAATTTTATATAGCATCGATGATGGATGAGATAAAATGGGATTTTATAACGAAATTTACAATTTTATTAACCTTTTCTTCGAGGTAATACATGCTATGTATAAATAGATCAAATCGCTGCATGTGGCCATCCAGAGTACAAAATTTAAATCGTTTTAATTTTGGCTTTACATCTCTGACATTCTGAGATTCGAATATCTTTAAGTAATGAAAACCCGTCAAAATTATCGCTGAACGTCTAACGATAAATGTGAACACGAAGCTGTCACAAGAAAAATTAAAATTTTCCACTCCCAACGCTTGAAATACACCTGCTTTACCTTGATAATCTGAAAGAAATCTGTAAGAGGATTATGAAAATCGAGTCTCTTTTGTTTATAACGCAATTAAAAATTCGGAAAAGTTTCGCAAAAATCAGATAAAGAAGAAAAGAACGGGAAAGGATTCAGAAGTCGAAGAAGCATTAGATCAATGGATTTCTATAGTTAGCGGGAGAGGCATGAATATCAGTGGCCCAGTATTGAAGATGAAGATCGATAAAAAACTAATAATTAGGTACCTATTTTAATGATTTATTAAAATAGGTACCTAATTATTATTATTTTACCTGTTATTTATTTACCTATGAATTACATGTTTTATTTTAGAATTTATCATTACCTATTATTTATTTACCTACGAATTACATATTTTATTTTAGAATTTATTATTACTTTGTTTAATTGGGACAGCCGCTTAATTGGGACAAAATGGCTTGGCCCGATGTGTCCCAATTAAGCAGAATCCACTGTATATATATATATTCATCTTAATATTTATTATTGTTATATATATAAATTAGGTTTTACACAATTTCAATTATAAAAAACATTAAGAAAACTTTTGTATTATCAATCTATCATAAATTTGCACATACACACATATGCACATTATATAACAGGTAGTCCTTGACTTATGATGATTCACACTTACAATGGCCAAAAATTAATACTAAAAATTCTCTAATTCAACTTTACTACTTGCATATACATACATATATCACATTTCTTTTATATATGCATCGCAATGTTGCCATTAGTTGGCAAGCAAAGACTTATTACTGTATCTCATCATAACTGTATCATGTCCAGTAAGAGAAATAATACTATTGATGAAAATTCCAATGTAAAAAAGAAGGCAAGGAAAGCTTTAAGTTAATCGTTTTAAGTTAAATAGAAACCTAAATTATAAAAATATTTAAATAGAAATAAAACAAAAATCAAAAATTAAAAAAGTCCTTGACTTATGTCAGAATCAACTTACGACAGATACATTAGAATAGAATCCCATCATAAGTTGAGGATTACCTGTATATATATATATATATGTATATGTATTAGACATCTTTTTAGTGTCTGGTTCTTATATTTTTTGTTTTTGATAAGTTTATTATGAAAAATGGAATGTAATAATAAATATTGGTAGTGGAAATCTATAAATTTTGGACATTTCTGACTTATGATTGCTATGACTTAAATACTCAAGTCAGAATAAAACAAGGACTACCTACAGGTGGACTACCTCGACTTACGATGGGGTTCAGTCCAATGTCTCCAACATAAATCAATTCTGACATAAGTCGAGGACTTTTCAAATTCTTGATTTGTTTGTTTTCTATTTTAATATTTTTATAAATTAGATTTTTATTTAATTTAAAACAGTTAAACTTAAAGTTTTTCTAACCTTTTTTACATTGGAATTTTCATCAGTAGTGTTATTTCTCTTACTGGTCTTGACAAAAGTTACGACAAGATACAATAATAAGGCTTTGCTTGCTGACTAATGTTGATGCCGAGATGCGTATACAAAAGCAATGTGGTATATGTATATATATGCAAGAGGCAAAGTTGAATTAGAGAAATTTTAGTAATAATTTTTTGCCATCATAAGTGCGAATCGTTGTAAGTTGAGGTCTACCTGTAGCTGTAAATAAGACACAAATAAATGCAATAAATTAATATTTGATTTCAAATTTTATATAGATAATAATGTTATTTTAAATTAGTAATAATGAAATTCTCATTAATAACAAGAAATCATGTGCAAACATAATTAAATTGACAAGGTTTTAAAATATATGATTATTAAGCACTAACAAATGCAAAAATGAGAGTAGTAAAAATACTGAGTAAGTTTTTATAAGAATTATTTATTAGAATAACCAATAAAAGTATATATAATATTGATGATTTATATAATATAATATAAATGAATTTATTAAAATTTTTTCTAATAAATTATTTATTCTTAAGCATATTTCCTACAGACAATGCATACATTTGAAAGTAGGTATGGTTTAAGGAAGAGTGCTAAGAGAAAGAGCTTCTTGAAAAACTGATTTTCTAAATACTTTACTTTCTAAGAAAAAATTCCAGGTCAACTTATTCTAGAAGATTCTTGTAGCAAAACTGCTTTCTTTTGGAGCATTGACATATATAGTTGATTACACAAATCCTAAAGTTAGAAATTTAATATTCATGGATATAAAATTTAGCCTAGTTTTGCATTATAAATATATATTTAAGTAATTAAGCATAAATACATACCTGTTAATGCTCACAAAATAGTTATTCCTTTCAACTTCAAATGCTTTCATTCTCATATATATTCACTGAAAAGATTCATTTAATATTAAAGCATCCATCTCTAGATTTATGTAAAGAATTACATTTATGATGATAATTTAATAAAATAAATTTAATCAACCAAAATGCAATTTTCATTATATTAACAAATATGTTTTCAATAGTACTTACAAAGTGTCTAATGACACTATAAGTATTATTGATTAATTTATAAGTATCTTTTTAATTATTAATACTACTTGTTTATAAATATTGCATTTTATTACAACTTAACTATACCTTAAAAAAGATCAACAAAGAATATACAATGTCTGCTTCCTATACTATTTATATCTTAACACTCAGAATCAATTTAAAAGCTTTTTTGAGTTTTACTTTTTATGTTGGGATCAGGAATCCCTTCCCCCGAGTGGAGACAGGTTGAGGAATGCATTGATGTAGTAGAATAACAGGACATATTAAATGTCATTATTGTTCATTGGAGTAACAAATTCAAGATGGTTTATTCAGGTGTCGTTTCAAAGAACGATACCTGAACCATCTGTAAGTTATGTAAGTTAAAGTAATAAACATTCCCGAGAGAGGTAAGAAAGGGGTCAAAATTATAAAAGGACAAGGCCAATTGAGTTCGAGGCTCTTTGTTCAAAACTATCGGTTCTGTCTTGTCAGCTGGTTTCTCTGTTCGCACAGATGCTGTTTGGCCTCTTTTTCTACTTGTTCTCCGCTCCAAATGAATTTTGGAAGAAAACATTCGAGTAGCCATTCTAGCAAAAGATTATTTACTGTTATGATTTGAAAAGATCCTCTAACCATACGACGAGAACGTCTCAAGAACAGATAGGAATACTTCTGTTGAACTGATTATCCTCATATCAATTTGCTGTATCATGAGAATAAGACAAGGAAACATCGAATCACAATATCCAGTCAAGATTTCTTTCAGGAGCCTCTTCCTAATAATTGCCGACTGAGTGTTCATATTGTGTCATCGGCAATTTTATGAACTAAAGACTATTTTAAAAAGGGACTAAAGACTTTGACCAGATAACTGAGGACCAAGTGAATCATCCTCCTTTGTGAGATATCTAAGTGATTTAAAGGTATCTCTCTCGTTTCTGTGTCTAAATTAAAGTGTAAAATTTGTAAAATAGATCTTTCCTCTCTGATCAATAAAGAAGCTGTTGATTTATTCAATGTTGTCTCAGTCCATATGCATCGAACTGCCTCTGTTCATCTCCTTATCTCGCACGTGCTTTGTTGACCGCTGGAAGGCCTAACCCCTGTCGTTTGCATTTCTGTTTCTGAGACTGGAAACCCACATTTATTATATTATCTTATTAAATAAAATGACTGATGTTATAAAAAATATGCATAGCATATTCATTTATGATCAAAAATTATTAATAATATAAATTTTAAAGCAAATAATAAAACAATATAAATTTGTCAATCAAATAGCAAAACAATTGCCAAAAGTGCAGTTTTGAGTGTATCAAAAATATCCTTTTAGAAAAAAAAAATATTTTTTGTCTGAAAGGTAAATTTGAACAAAGAATATTTGTCTTGAGACCAAGATAACATTCCTAAAAATTGTTCTTCTTGTGCAGGATTATATTCAGTGCATCAAATACATGAAATTCATCTTCTATGTCTAAATCATTGATTGCTTTAAAATCCATATATGCAAAAATAAGCTTTAATTCATTTATAGCTTTATCAATGGCCATTTTTTAACAAGGTTGCAGAGTCGGAATTTTAAACTGCCAGGAGTGGAGTCGGACCTTACAAATTTTAGGGAGTCAGAGTCAGATTTTTTAAAAGTGGAGTCAGAGTTGGAATATTTGCCATCTGATTCTGCAACTCTGGGTTGCAGAGTTGGAGGTTTTTGGGTGGAGTTGGAGTCGGAGTCAAATTCTTCAATTCTTAATATCATATATCCAAATGTTAAAAAATAGGGTTGCAGAGTCGGTTAGCAAATGATCTGACTCTGACTCCATCTTTTAAAAAAATCCAACTCTGACTCTGACTAATCTAAATTTACTAGGCAAATTATAGCCCTTGAAATTTTAACAGTAACTTTTAATGATTAGAAAGAATTTAAACTAATTTTAGCACCATCTCGTAATTAGAATAATTATTATTTTATTAAATCAATGAGTGGTGCCATCTATTTTTTAACTAATTTATCCGAAGAAAAAATCCGCCTCAGCCCGGTTAAATTAGTTAAAAAATTCTAGTTGAATTATTAATTAACAGATGGTCATCACTCAGATAAATTAGTTAAAAATTCTAGTTTAATTATTAATTAATGGATGGCACCACATCATTGATTAATAAAATAATAATTATTCTAATTACGAGATGGCGCTAAAATTAGTTTAAATTCTTTCTAATCATTAAAAGTTACTGTTAAAATTTCAAGGGCTATAATTTGCCTAGTAAATTTAGATTAGTCAGAGTCAGAGTTGGATTTTTTTAAAAGATGGAGTCAGAGTCAGATCATTTGCTAACCGACTCTGCAACCCTATTTTTTAACATTTGGATATATGATATTAAGAATTGAAAATAAAAAAATCTGAATGAAGAAAAGTTCAGTAACAGCAAATAATTCTCTCTGCTTGACACTGAAATATACTGTATATCTTTGGTGTGATTTCACTGCAGATATGAAATTATTTTCAGGAAAGTACCTTGATAGTATTATTTCTGGTAGAGAAACAAATCTCCACAAGTTTTCTTTTTCTAAAAACAAAACTTGTTGAGTTTGTTTCTTTTACATATCTGCAGTGAAACCACACTGAAGGACAGTATTGCAAAATTGGATGGCAAATGATCTGACTCTGACTCCAACTCTCTAAAATTTGTAAGGTCCGACTCTGGGCAGTTTAAAAATCTGACTCCACCCAAAAACCTCCAATTCTGCAACCCAGGATTGCAGAATTGGATGGCAAATGATCCAACTCAGACTCCATCTTTAAAATAAATCTGACTCTGACTCCCTAAAATAAGGTCTGACTCCAAATCCAACTCCAGACAGTTTAAAATTCTGAAACTCTGACTCCACTCAAAAACCTCTGATTCCCCGACTCCTGACTCCGACTCTGCAACCCTGCTGAAGAAACAGTATATTTCAGTATCAAGCAGAGAAAATATGAGAAAAGCAAGATTATTATGTCTCCTCTGATAACTTTTGAATTTTTATAAGTGTTTTATGAAATTCAGTACTGAAATAATGTCAGTGAAGTTAGCTTCAATGACTTTTTCAATAAACCTGTCGCAACTATGCCAGCAATAGAATATGTTAATGATAGTGAAGATGTTAATATAATAATTTAATAATTTCAAAATTTAACTTAACTATTAGGTAAAATTTCTTTATTATTAATGATGTTTTGTCTTATTAATTAAAAAAATGCTTTTATAAAAATTAATTGTAGAATTTTCAGGATAACTGGAAAGAACAAATTATAAATTATCTGAAGCACTTGCTAATGATGCTACAATATATAGGGTGGCTAAAATGTATGGAAACAGCTAAATATTTTGAAAACAGTTTATCAGAATTCTTTGAAATTTGGCATGAGATTAGGAGTGTTTATGTCCTATTATCTGAAATTTTCAATTTTATATCATCATTCGTTTTCGAGATCCAAGACAAACTTCACTATTTTTAAATGGCACTAGGGGTCAATTTGACCATATTTGAAAGGAGTATTTCATCCTGAATTCAATGATATAGCACTGTGGAATTCCGGGCAGAATCGGAAATGTGGAATTGACAGGTCTTACGACCTACAAGCGGTCCAGGTTTGACACGTGAGTACGGTGACTGTCTGAGGCGTCTCAGCGAGAAATGGAGAACAACATTGAATGTAAATTCAACAGCTTCTTTTATTCATTAAAATTATTCGAGTGAGAGCTGAAATTACAAATGTACTTTGTTTATTAATTATTGATTAAGAAATTACAAATGTTTTCCCGACACAAAGTTGGAGAGAAATACCTGCAACTCTGATGACTTCCTATCGTGGATATCGATGGCACAATAAACAGTCTTTAGTCTATCAATTAACAGTCTTTAGTCCAGTTTTGTGATCTACTTCCCAGAAGACAACACAAATGCGCACGAATAGGTGATCTTGTAGTTCGACGATTAGTATTGTGAATACTTAACAGAATTGTTGAAATTCCACAGTGCTATATCATTGAATTCTTTTATTAGAGAACGTTGTAACTCAATGTTTCGGCAAAACAACGTTCGGTGAGAATGAGTTTCGGTTGAAGACGATCTTCTGATACGGCGGCGATTAGCCCGAAGCTGTCTTAGACCAGCAATCAAACCAAAAGGGAGCAATGTGCACAAAACCCAGCGAGCTCCACCTGGACCTTTGTCCAGCCTCACTCTTTTATAGCACTGCCCTTTCCTTCACCTTTCTCCCGGGCTAGCTGTCATTGTTTCTCATACCGTTGTTATTGGCAATCAGGTAACATTCCTGATCGACATTCGAATAAACAATCGTGAAATAATAGTTTCAAAGAATGGCAAGATAAACTTACACGTCCTCTTTCTCAACCTACTGCGTCGTCGGATTTCATTTTATTTGCGTCGTTAAAATTATAAAAAAAAAAATTTATACTTGGATTCGAATCCCGACAAAAGGAAAACGGGGGGATTTCCGAACCCCTACAGCACATACCTAACTTAATTTTAAGGAAACCCTCAAAAAAGACCCATTTGACTTTACTGAAATGTTCATGGTGATGATTCACTGTGATTGCTGCTAATCTTCCGCATGGCCAGCACTGATACGCTATTCTGAAAAAACATTGTGTTATTGTTTGAATATTAAATTACACCGATTTTTTATGGTTTTCGTTAATTTTTGTGTACTTTATCTCATACTAATGTCTCTACAGTTCATCATTACTCTTTACAGTATCTATACAACAATTATTGTTTAAGATGGCCAATTTAAGTGAAAAAGAGAGGATATTAATTTTAATGATGATTTCATATGCTGAGAGGTATCAAAGTAGTAAACTATTTTCAATGGAATTCATCCTGACTGAAAGCCTATCTCTAAATGAAAGAGGTGAACCCCATGTCAAATATTTTCAAGGGATGGGACCTATTGAAAATATTTATTATGGGGTTCGGGCCTGGCCCATCGATCCCTGTCCTCTACAATTCGGCTGACCCTTCTGCAGGGGTGAGTAGTCTGTGGAAAAGCTTGTTTCATTCTGCCATATAGTATTCTTTCATAATGGAGTTTGGTGTCATCTGTTGACAAAATAAAAACAGACAATTCTTGGAGTATTTATTGTAATCTTTAAATTTTTTTGATTTTTCGATAATATAGTACAGTATGTTGAACTCACAATAATATAGAACAGCACACGACGATGTAATTTGGAATATAATCAATAAATTGCTTTGTTCTTTTAAAGTAAAGTGTCACAGCAAGGAACTTAAAGAAAAGACTGTTTGAGCATAAGGAAGATATAAGACAAGGAAGATTGGCTACAGCCTTAGCCACGGAAGCGTATTCCAATGATTTAACCATAAAATGGGAGGAAGCAAAAATAAAACCCATCGTAAGAAGAACAAGACTGGAAATTACTGAATCATTAGAAATTCTGAGAAGAGAAGGAAAAGAGAAACTCTTAAATGACTGACTAGCCTGGGAACCCCCCAACCTTGGAAACATGCCATAGGTAAAAGGGAACTGTGACCATAAAAATAAGGATGGACATATTATTGGTTTTTATGACATCGCCACAAAAAACAGTTTCCTATACTTTTGGGATGCACCTTGGTCTCTCATCAGTATGCCTCTTCTCAAGTGCAAATTACAAAATAGATATTTTGTAATTTACACTTGAGAAGAGGCATATTGATGAGAGACTAGATGTAGTCCGAAAACGTTTTATGCCAATAAATTTATTACCTTGCTAACAGTGCTTTTAGAGTTCTTCTTTATATGTTTAATTTTTATCTTTAGCGACTTTTCCCATGCGGGTCTATAAATATCAGTTAGTCCACAACCACTTCTATTACTTTCTCAAATATTTTTCTCTCATATCTATCCTTCTGTGCTTTCCATTTTTGTTCTGTTTCATTTCCTATTTTAAAAGCTTTGATTACATTAAACTATAAGATAACCGATCTACAGTATTGTTGTATATTAATCTAGGGAAACTTACCATCAAGTCCAAATTTTGTGCCTACTGCAGCCCATAAAGTTTTTCAATGACACATCTTTGTATTTTTTTTTTCTTGTTTATTATAAAGTAAGTTGTATTTTCGGACTTCTAAAAGTATTTCTAAATCTAAGTTTCTCCTATGTTTACAACCATTGTTTACAATATGCTTCTACCGTTTTGTCTACAACACCAACAACGAGTAAATTAAGAATCAAAACATCAAAATTATACATCATTACTTTTCTTAAGATTCGTATAATCTATCTGATTTAAAACACGAAAGAAATTAATAAAATAAGAGCTTTTTATTATTCATAGTATTAAATATGCAGAACCTAAAAGTACTGAACTGAAAATTTTTCTTAGTCTGCACACTGCCATGTTATCTACTGAATATTAAACTCTGATTGGCTACATAGTTAGACCTGAAACTGAAACGTTAAATTTATTTATACTGTATTTTCAGGTGAGTTTCTGGCAAAGATATGGCACGCAAACTGGAAGCTACGTCACTTTCAGTTTCAGTTGTGTTTTCAGGTATAGTGGAGCCCAGGCCTTATACCAATGTTCCACTAATTAGTTATATTGACTGCAGATAACATAAAAATTATTTAAATTTTAAATAAAGCAAAAAAATTTAAATAATAAACTTATACAAGCAGGCAAACAGCTGTCATTTAATCAGCTGAATATTTCCCACCAATAATCTAGCACCTCAACTTCCACATCGATTGTAAAGTGTAGTATTAGTTATTTTGTTTATTTGATTAGTTGAAACATCTAACTTTTTAAATAAAATTAATTTATCAAATTTTAAGTTTGAAAAAAGCATTAAAATTATATTATTTATAAGGGACCAAACTTTTCTGAATTATAAATTATCAGATTAAGATAGCTGAACAAACAAAATAAAACTAAACTAATGAGATGATGAGAAACATAATGTAACAATTCAGATTAGTTCAGAGGCCAGATTCATGAATTTTAGGTGGTCCATAGTTGACAATTGGATTAGATGATTAGGATTAAAGATAGAATTAAAGATTTAATTAGAAAATTTATTAAAATATCCAATTTAAAGCAATATTTTAGTTTTTTTATGATTAAAGAATGAACAACAAGTTATAAATTAATATTTCAATCATTTTTTCTCAATATAAGCAAAAAACAAATTACAGGTTGCTAAACTTTTGTTTTGCATTGCAAGTCACTGAAGTGGAAGCAGGTTAACATTCATTTAACACATGTTAGGCATAGAACTGTTAGTAATAATATGATGTAATGGATTAAATTTTTTCTTTTATCTACATTTAATATAACATTAGAATCTACTATTGATATATTGCTGCATTAAATGCAGAATTTGTATAATTTTGTTTGTTATAATTTATGAGAGAGGATAATTAATAATAATAATATATTGTTAAGAGCAACATAGACCTCAATGTAATAAGAAAAATAATTTTTTTACTATTCTAATCTTTGTAAAAAGTTGATTTAATAACATTATTTTGCATTAAAAATCTATTGTAAATTAAATATTTAGAATTATTAAAAGCAAAAAATTTTTAAATGTTCAAATCAGAATTTTGTTTGTTCTATGCATTCATATTTTCATTCAAATTTATTTAGCATCTCAAAAGTGTTTAAAAGCGAAAAATGTTTTTGAATTATATAAGCAAGTTTTTTAACTATCCAGTTTACAGACATATGTCATGTTAATAAATAATTTTAAAAATGTTGACAGGTGAATATAATTGCCTTGGAATATTAAATTTCAATATAATACAAAGTTATGTAATTACTAAGAATAAAAATAATTAAAAATAAAATAAAATTATTAAGAACTTTAAAGCCATCCTGTTACACTTACAAAAATGCACACAAAAAACAAAGCTCTAAACAGGATAAATACTTTATTAACAGAAACGTTTTCGACCTTATCAGTAGGTCAACCTCAGCTGCAATGAATATACAGAACGGAGAGAAGAAACACTACTGGTAGCAGTGGAATTTGTAGTAGTAATGTATAAGTGTTTATACGACATCATTTTGTAGTTGTTTACACTTTATAGGGGGTTTCTTCTCTCTGTTCTATATATTCATTGCAGCTGAGGTTGACCTACTGATAAAGTCAAAACATTTATATTAATAAAGTATTTATCTTGTTTAGAGCTTTGTTTTTTGTGTGCATAAAATTATTATTATATATGTAAAAAATTTAAGAATTTATTGAAGAATTAATGTTAATAAGGTTTCTAATTTGTTTTTCAATCTAACAATTATTTTAATTAGAAATAGTTATACTCAAAATAATTTCCTATTAATAATAGTATTTTTTGCCATAATAAAAACTTAATAGATATTATAGTTTAATATATATAAATACATTACAATTTAAAAAATAATTTATCTATAATACTTAAACCAAACTGTAAAAACAATATGGCAAATTAAAATGTTTGTTCAAGCATATATTTTTAATACAGCAAGTTAATCCCATAATGTTTAAAGATTCAAACAAGTAAAAATCTCCAAAAAAATCACAATACATTTTAAAACTATTGGTTCCAAATATTTGCTGCTTGAAAAAATCTTTTGTATTTAGCTGATTTGATTAGAAGGATGCACATTAATTCACAATATCTTGAATTTTATTTTTGGCCCATTGTTCCATTTATGATAAAGTTGAATTGTTGGGCAATTCCAACAATTGACAAAGTTGAATTGTTTGGCCCAAAGTTCCATTATGACAAAGTTGAATTGTTAAGCCCAAGCCTCAACATGAGGCTTGGGCCCAACAATTCAACTTTGTCATAATGGCCAGAAGTTAGGAGCCTGACGAAGTGATACCTGAGGTTGTCTGGGACCCTTAAGGGGACAGTCCCTACATCAAACTATATCATCATTTGGCTGATCACCAAGATGGTAAAATTTTTTATTTTTGATTTTCATAATTCAAGGAAATTAACATAGTTATTTGTTAATTCACCTGATATGAATTTATTAATAATTTTAATATCCTTCCTATCAAAAAAATCTTTGAAAGATGCAATAATTTTTAGAATTATGTTGCTTGAGCTGACATTCTTGACAGTTTTAACTGAATTTTTGTATTTATGAATTAAAATTTGTAAATATGAAGAATGACCAAATATATTATTATTGCATAACCGATGATAGCTGAGATTATTGCATTAATCCAAATTTAGCATATATCTGTAATACAGGATGGTCTTAAATTAATAAGATTATAGACATTCTGCCACTTTACAAAAGACAAAAGTAGTTCAGCATTAGATTAAAAAAAAAACACTAATATATATAAGGAAACATTTTTGGCCAAAAATGGGCAAAGAATGGGCTAATTCAAATTTAAAATATCCTCTTTTATTTAAAAAATTTCCTTTCTTTCTCTTATTTTGATTATAAACTATGAGTTAATTTGAGAAAATGGCATGCTCTAAATACATAACAGTATAGAAGATCTCAATAAATCCCTGACAAGGCATGAAAAGAATTTCCACTAGAAATGGTGCCTGACTGAATAAATCAATAATGCACATATTTATGTACTTTCTGAAATATAGAGTGGCATTTGAAAATAAATAATTTTTAAATTTACAAGATTTTAATTCTTAATGTTTATGTGAATTTTGATATCTCGGATGCTCAATGATTACAAAAATAATTGTTTTTGTAGGTAAGAACTTATGTCTTGACTAGATATATTCTAAAAATTTTAATTTGTCAATATACTAGATAGTTTTAATTAAATCAAATTTTAAAATTTTATTAAGAAATTATAAAAAAATCTTACCTGGAACATGAAGATAATTATTTCCTATAAGAAAAATATAATATTCATAAATAATAGAAAGCAAACATATATCAATATGTAATATTAATAAATAAAAATATACAAAAATCATTTAGAAAGAAACTATGGTAAATTGACCATCATATGAAGCCATAAAGATCAAAATATGATAACTAATTTACTTTTACAATATATTTTTGTTTACTAAATTTAATATTATATGTATTATATTTAATTTGTGTTGACAATAATCAAATAGAAAAAGTTTTGAAATATTAAATTTAAAAAAAGGAAAATGAAAAATGTTATAATGTTCAATATTATCAAATTTAAAAAATATATATTTTTAATGATATTATATTATTCAACCTAAAGTGACAAGATGTCCCAGATTATGCGTGACGGTCCCAGATTTGAGTTATATGAAAACTGGACATATATTATATATTGGTAAATACCATCGTAAATCCACGTAAGGTGGATTTACGATGGTATTTTCCAATATATAATGTGTTACTAATTAATATTGATTTATTTTATGTAAAATAATCGAATATATTTTGGAAAAACACGGCAGCCATAATTTATGTAATACTTTTTTCATTTTCACTGTCCTGGGGCTGGATTCACAAAAGCGTCATTACTGAACTAACAACAAAATATCGTCATTATAGCTCAAAACGACGGTTGTCTGTTTCACAAAACTTGTCGCAAACAGTGAAGACGTTAATTGGCGTCATTACATAACGACGCCACGACTGTATCGTTATCAATAATTTTAAGATGGCAGAAGAGTATTTCTCTCTCTTAGTCGATGAAGAGGACAGACATATTCAAATATATCGATTACCTCGACTCAGTATTAATGATATTTTAGTTATCGAACTTATTCATTTCTATCAATTATCTAAAGATGCGTTAGACGGAGCAGGCGTGTCTAGCATAGCTAGGCGGTGGAGCGCTAAAGGTTAAATATATTTTCAAAA
Source organism: Olivierus martensii (assembly GCA_000484575.1). Taxonomy (NCBI): domain Eukaryota; kingdom Metazoa; phylum Arthropoda; class Arachnida; order Scorpiones; family Buthidae; genus Olivierus; species Olivierus martensii. The sequence continues at coordinate 59,747 of AYEL01085319.1, read as the reverse complement.
ATGTAATCCTTTTGAAGATTATTTAAGAGATCAAAATTTATATTTTTGCGAAAATCTCTTAATTTAAATATCTTTAATAAAATTATTTACCTGTAATGGATGCCCTGCTTCCAAAGCTAGAGCTTGAAATCCACTTTCTAATTCTGCTGTTTCATTTCCACGGACCTAAAAATAATTCAATCAATATTTGATAACATGTAATGCAAATTCAAAAATTTATTAAATATGTAATTTATTATATTAATTTATATTTGATTTTTTTGCAATTCACTATTGTGATTAAAAATTGGGACATATCTAAATTTCAAACTAAAAAAGTTAACAAAGTTTTATCATATGAAAAATTTACAATTTTCTCTTTATCAAGCAAACAAAATTACTAGGGATTAATAATCAAACAATAATAAAATATCAATCAAATAATCTTCTTGTTATGCAATCAGTTAAATAATAACTGAAATTAATGATTAATTTCAATTTAGCCAATAGCTTATATGGCTTTATCTATTGACTAATAACTAAATTAGAAATTTAGTTATTAGTCAATTTAGTTACTTGTCTGAAAATGAAATCTTTTAGGATAGCATCCTAACATCTTGCCAGTCGGACCATGTAACATTAAACAAATCTCCTTTTCAAATAACTTAAATATTTGAAATTTAAATTAAATTTCTGTTATATTATCTATTCAAAAAGGAGATTTGTCCACTGGTGTCTCAATGGTTTAGTTTGTAAGAACTTAAACTTCTATTATAAGCTATTTAGAGGGGAAATTTTTCTGGTGTTCCAGTGAGTTCAAATGGTAGTATGTTATGATATTATCCTAAAGATACCTGGTTCAATTCTAGGGCAGATAGATTTCATTTTCAGATAAATATTACAATTTCTAGTTTAGTTATTATTCAATAGATGAAGCCATATTGATTTAGATTTAATTTAGTTGTTAATTTCAGTTATTTCTAAATTAATTTGTAAATACTATGGTAATTTTTCTGATACTTGGTTATTGTTTGATCTTCTATTTTCAGACTACCAGATATCAAAGAAAAAGAGAGAATTATGCAAGATAGATATGATATTAACCCTCTATGCTCCTCAATTATCAGGTATACCGGAAAGTTCTGTCCGTTTTTGAATGAAAAGAAAATAACACATTTTCAAAACATTTATTAATATTTTCTGAACAATATAACTTCCATCATTACTGATGACCTCTTCCCAACATGATCGTAATTTGTGAATTCCATTTCTGTAGAATGACTCATCTTTCTAGGCAAAAAATTAAAGCAATGCTTGGTTGACATCTGCTTCATTTTTGAATTTTTTTCCCTTTATAAAATTTTGCAGAATGAGAAACAGATGATAATTGGATGGTACTAGGTCCAAAGAGTATGGTGAATGTGACAGAATTTCCCAGCCTAGCTCTGTGATTTTCTGGTGAGTCACCAAAACAGCATGTGGCCTGGCATTGTTGTGGTGCAGTATGATTTGCTTCCTATTGACCAGTGCTGGTCTCTTTTCCTTAAGGCAAATCATCTATTTATCAACAATACATTTCCAAATTGAGCCTTTCTTTGGGTTTGAAAAGCTCATAGTGTACTGGTCCTATGACATCCTACCATATACACAACATTCTCTTATTGATGCTCCACCTTAGTTTTGAGTGGAGGGGGATGGTTGTCCAGGCTCACAGTATGCTCTTTTTCTCATAAGGTTCTCACATGTAATCCACATTTTATCACTGGTTATCATCTGACCTAAGATTTGTTTTTATTCCAAGCAAGCAGTGATGTGCAAACAATGATTTTTTCATTTAACTCATGAGGCACCCATCTGGAATATTTATACATCAATCCAAATTTAAATAAAATTAAAAAATTTCACAATGATAAACCTAGTAAACAAGCAAGAGCTGACAAAATAATCAATTGATTATTTGCCATCAATAATCTAAAATTCCAACTTCAGCATCAATCTTCATGTGTAATTTATGTTGTTTTGCTTATCTAATGATTTAAAAACATATTAACTTTGAAATAAAATTAATTTGGCAAATGATAATGTGAAAAAACAACAAATGAATATTATTCTATAAGGGATCAAACTTTTCCTAATTATAAATTAGTAGTTCCAAGACAACTTGACAAAAGAAATAAACAAACTGTTTGTAGGTACTCATCACAATATACATATTGTATAACTTACTGCTTATACTCTTCTAACTCACCAATAAACCAAAGCACTCTTAGCAGATGAGATTACTCTTAAATTCTTAATTTAGTAGCAAACGTTTTTGGTATTTCCATCATCTTCAAGCTACCAAAATTCAAATAAGTTTGAACATTTTCCAACAAAATGTTCAAACTTATTTGAATTTTGGTAGCTTGAAGATGATGGAAATACCAAAAACGTTTGCTACTAAATTAAGAATTTAGGAGTGATTTCAACTGCTAAGAATGCTTTGATTTATTGGTGACTCATCACATTTAAGAGAATAAAATAAGGATGCAATAAACAATAATATTTAGTATCATTATTTATTAGATCCTTATAATAAACAATAATTTAGTAAATATAAATTAGGAAAAGGATAAGTAACACTATACAATAAATTGTATTTGTTAGGAGACCAAAATCATGAAATTAAGGGAGTCCAAATTCGATTACTGGATAAGATTGATTTGGATTAAATTAGGAATGAAAGAATTAGCTAAAAATTTATTTAAAAAATACTGAATTTAAAGCAATTTCATGATCATTTTATCAGAAAAAACAAAACAGCAAAAATTGATATTTAACAATTTTTTTCAATAAAAATATATATAAAAAAAATATTGGTTCCTAAACTATTGGTGAGTTATATAAGGAATAGGAGTTTTATATATATATATTTGCACATCATCGTTGTCTGATACATACCTAAAGAAGAAGGTGTTAATTGTAAGTTGCATCTTTCATTGAACTTTATTTGTAAATTGTATTATATCTTACATTTATTATTTTAATTTTATAAAAAAAAAAACTAATGAATTTTTACCTCTAGCACACTGTCATCACCCAAAGCCCAATGAGACTGTTTATTGTAACTTTGGAAATAGGGATCACTTTGTGGTCTTTGGAAGAAATATCGCACCATAGCATCATCTTGAGAACGTGAAGTTCCAAGTCTTGTTGAGGACATGCTGCTCAACTCTGTCTGAATTTGTCCGTTTGCAAGCATTTCATCACAGTTAAGTTCCCAAAATGCTTCATTCATGCTAATAAAAAAATATTAAATTAATATATATATATATACAAAACATGATAAATAATTGTTGAGGAAATTAATTATATAACTATCAAATAGCATAATAAATTCTAATTGTAATAAATTAGATTTTATTAAACTCCACTTAGCATTTCAATGTAAAATAAAAATGTATTTTACAGTTAAGTAATCAATTATTAATTAACTATATAAATTTAAACACATTTTATTAACAAACATTCAACAATTTATACTAATATAGTTTAACAAATTTGCCTGTTTTAGTAAATAGCACAAATATTCAAAGTATTGTGTATCCTTTCAAAAAATAACAATGTACAGTTTTATTTTTATTAATGGATAACAACATAAAAAAAATGCATGGACTTGTGCTACTTGTTCAAATTAAGGAACCAGATACATATATCATTTCCAATTGAAATATTTTCTTTTTTTCAACAAAATATGGATAAATTTTATTATTTCTAACAACACATTATACAGTAAGATCCCGTTTAATGCGGGTGATACGTTCCAAGGAAACAAAGCACTAAATGAAATAGTGTTAAATGAGGTCATTTTAACATGTAAATAATGAGGATAGGTGAAACAGGACAGTGAATAAAAAATATATACATAACATTTTTTATTTTATTTGAAAGTCTGCTGTGGTCAGAGTTCATATTTATGATTGGTCATCAATGCTATTTTACAGGAAAATGAAAATAACAATTATCCCATTTTAGTTTTAACCTGAATGCTGCCACTTTGAATTATAGTTTCTCGAAGTTAGAACGTTTTTTGTTTCGTCAATATTTTTTCATTGTTTATATTTTGCTGCAATCTGATTACTGCTTTTTGTTCTTAAAACTGTTTATTTTCTAATTTAAGAATTTTTTCATGAATGATTTATGAATACAAATCAATATTTGCAATAAAATAATGTCTATAATTAATGTAATATAATAGTAATAATACATGCTACAAAATAAAATAAAAAATGCTATGTATATATTTTTTATTCACTGTCCTGTTTCACCTATCCTCATTATTTACATGTTAAAATGACCTCGTTTAACACTATTTCATTTAGTGCTTTGTTTCCTTGGAACATATCCCTGCATTAAACAGGGTCTTACTGTATAATGTATATTGTTAGAAATCTCAGAAGTCAATTAAAACAAGCACTTAGTAAGCAGACCATAAGCAAACACAACAAAATAAATTTAATATGAAATGTTTTCGACCTTAATCGGTCCTCATCAGCATTACATACATGCATAAGTCATAGAACAACTGTTAATGTTTCATATTAAATTTATTTTGTTGTGTTTGCTTATGGTCTGCTTACTAAGTGCTTGTTTTAATTGACTTCTGAGATTTCTAACAATATACATTATACAGTAAGACCCTGTTTAATGCAGGGATATGTTCCAAGGAAACAAAGCACTAAATGAAATAGTGTTAAACGAGGTCATTTTAACATGTAAATAATGAGGATAGGTGAAACAGGACAGTGAATAAAAAATATATACATAGCATTTTTTATTTTATTTTGTAGCATGTATTATTACTATTATATTACATTAATTATAGACATTATTTTATTGCAAATATTGATTTGTATTCATAAATCATTCATGAAAAAATTCTTAAATTAGAAAATAAACAGTTTTAAGAACAAAAAGCAGTAATCAGATTGCAGCAAAATATAAACAATGAAAAAATATTGACGAAACAAAAAACGTTCTAACTTCGAGAAACTATAATTCGAAGTGGCAGCATTCAGGTTAAAACTAAAATGGGATAATTGTTATTTTCATTTTCCTGTAAAATAGCATTGATGACCAATCATAAATATGAACTCTGACCACAGCAGACTTTCAAATAAAATAAAAAATGTTATGTATATATTTTTTATTCACTGTCCTGTTTCACCTATCCTCATTATTTACATGTTAAAATGACCTCATTTAACACTATTTCATTTAGTGCTTTGTTTCCTTGGAACGTATCACCCGCATTAAACGGGATCTTACTGTATAATGTGTTGTTAGAAATAATAAAATTTATCCATATTTTGCACTGATACCAAACTCACTGTGAGACGGCATAGGAGTATCAAAGCAACAAATTCCTGCAATTTTGGATTTATATAAGAATAATGGTTTGAAAATCCATGCCAAAGTGAATCAATAAAAATATAGAATTCGAAAAAACCACGTAATATTGAAACAGCATTGAGCGGGGTCTTACTGTATTAATGAAATTTCATTAAAATAAATTTAAATTGATAGTAAATTATTAATTGTTTTACAAACAATGAAAATTCAATAAATTTAATAACAGAAAAAATTCTTCTACTTAGACAAAATATTCTGAAAATGCATTTTAATAATATGAATAACATAAAATATAAATAGTCAGATAATTAAAAATTACATAAAATAAAAAGATTAATTTATTTTTAAATAAATTCTGAACAAAAAAAATAGCATGGAAAGTATACATCACTAATCTATTAACAGATTTATTAGCTATATTCCTGAAAAAATTTACCTAAGTGATCACATGGTAGTAATAAATCTGATATTTTTACTTAAAAACTATAAAACAATACAATCTTTTTTATGCACTAGATCCAAGGTTAAATGAACAGACACTGATTTTTGCAAAAACATTTTCTTTATTCTATTTCTGAAAAATATTTGATTTCTAATAAATTCGTGCAACTGAAATTAGATCAATTTTTTAATATTTTTTAATAAAATAATGTTATTGGATTCCAATAATTTCTGTATTTTAAAAAAAGATATATTTCATTTAAAAATATTTATATTTCCTTATCTATTTAACAAAAAATTGCAATTCTGAATACACTGACAATTTTTCAAGTTTACATCTAAAGTTCACAATCTACAATCTTTCCTCAATAACTCAAATTATAAAAGCACTATAAGCAAGGTAATAAGCGTTTATTAGCATATAACGTTTTCGGACATATTCTGTCCCTCTTCAGTATGCTTACATTCAACATTCTTTTTCGGACATATTCTGTCCCTCTTCAGTATGCTTACATTCAACATTCAGAATGTTGGATGTAAGCATACTGAAGAGGGACAGAATATGTCCAAAAACGTTATATGCTAATAAACGCTTATTACCTTGCTTATAGTGCTTTTATAATTTGAGTTATATATAGTAGCAAGTGGTAATATATTGTCTTTCCTCAATATCAACACAAAAATTAGCATTTTGTTTTTGAGAGATATTATCTTAATTATTTTTATAGAATTTGACTTACATGCCACATGCAGGAACAAGAATGAGAATAACTAAGAAGACAGTAAAACAGTTGAACATCAAACAGTTGAACAGTTGAAGGATTTTCTACAGTTTTTAGTGTTTTAAGAAATGATGATAATCCATATGAACCAGACCAGAGAGCGGGATTTCAGCTTGCCTATTAAGGTCTTTATTAATTAGATAAAGACAAAAGGAATATATTGAAGTAACAAAAAGAAATTTAAAGAGCAGGCACAAAAAAATGAACATGATAAGTAATATAAGCATCACTCTAACAGGAAGACTTCATGACCTTGGGCTTGTTGATTTTCACGAAAAAATTGTGCATATAGAACTCCACTAATAAAATCCACTGGTATAGCCATTTAATGCAATACTCAAATAGACCCAGAAAAAATTCCTAAAATTAGGCAAAACAGATATTCCTCTTATATACGTGCTGCTATCATCACAATGATGAAGGTTTAGGCTATTCAGTAAGAAATCAGCTTCATACAGGGGCAGTTGTGGGTTTGAGGTGAATTAAAATTTTTAGTTTTTTTCCTTCTAATTTTCTTTATTATTATTATTTTACATCTATTGAACTTCAGTAATATAAATTTATTTCATTTAAATAAATTTTTTAAATATTTTTTTCATGGCTAAAAGTTTCAAATTTGTTGCAATGATTTCCGTTATTAACAAAAACTTATTCAAATGATCTTTTTCTGTGAAGATATTATAAAAGTATACTCACTAATACAAAACCAATTGACTGTTCCTGTTTTTACGAAAATGATACAATTTGCTTAGTTTGCTTCAAAATTATCAATCGATAGAACAATTTTTTTCAATGTTAAAGAAGTATGTTTTCCGTCATCATTATTACAGAATGTAAATGCAAAAAATCCTCTATTTACAAAATGTTCTTGGTGCAATTTATATTTGTGTTTTCCATGTTTCTACAAACGGTATCATCCAAAATATTGTAAAGCTTTTTAAAATAATACTGTATCTCATACCACATTTTATATTAAATTATTTATTCCGCTTTTTTGTAAATTTATATTAAAGCTTTCTTTTTGTTTTTTATTTTTTCATATGAATACATATGTAAAGTTAAAAATAAAGTTTTGGCACTTTGAAATTTTAATTTTTTTTTAATATGACGAATTGTTTTAATGCTAACAATTAAAAATAAATTCATTATTAATTTGCTATATTTATTATTCAATCTATATTAAAAAAGATGCATTGAATAACTTTCTGTTAATAACAGAAATCGTTGCAATGGTAGGGGTCGGAAACCCCCCTGTGTGTCGTCTTTAAGAATTAATCGAATATTTGCTCGCACTAACTGAAAAACGCTATCATTTTTATAAGTTGCACTAATCAAGGCCTATATGTATTTTCAATTCAAGAAAATTTAAGAATTTTGAAAAATTTTTTCAGGCAAGATTTTTTTCTTCTTTTTTTCTAAAAATTCAAGAATGTCTTGAGAAATGAGAATCTGAAAAAAGAAAATTTCTGGAAATAAAAGTATCCCAAGTACAATTCCTAAATGTGCACCAATTTTAAATGCTTAAAACTATAGGATTAAAAAGTAATTTCATAATGAAAAAAATTAGCAAAAAAATATCCAAATTTTAAATAGGTTCATTCATATATACATTATTTACATTAGGTTCAATCATTTAAAATTACAGGATTCTCAAGTTTACAAATTGTTTTCAAATATGAAGTATCAAAAAATTGAAAATATGAACATTAATTGCAAAAAATAGGTGCTAAATATTTATAATTAGGTATTTCAAACCATGTACATAGCTATACAATACAATATGACTGAATTTAAATGGAAACTCTGTTGTCTGCTATGAAATTGGAAAAATCAAAATGGTGGACAAGAAGCAGAAATAGCACATCTTCTGGTAACCATGATTTTATCAACACATTACCAGTAAATATATAAATGGAGATATATTATTATTCCCAGATTGTATGTAAGGCAGTAATTCCTCTGTATAAAGTCTCATCTACTTATCTATCAATAATAATGAAAAATTAAAATTCTTTATTTTTTATATATATATATAATACAAACCTCAAGGAAATTTACTCCAAATAAACCTAATTTTGGCTAGTGAAATTAGGTTAATCTTTAATATTTGTATAATGCAGGCATTATTGTGGTAGTTATGTTCCAGATCACCACTGTAAAGCAAATCACAACCTTTTTTCATTTGCTAATGCATGTAAAGGCCTGAAAATATATTTACACTATTTTTCATTAAGTACACAATAATGCTAGACCTAAAAAATCAGGCCAGATGGCAGTGTTTTAAAGCATTCGCATATTAATTTGGAGGATCTAGGTCCAATTCTTGGTCTCACACCTTCAGTTTTTCAGGATGGTTCCTGGCATGGCCATCTATGTGTTAATTTGTGTTACATTTAATTTTTATTTGTGATATAAAATAAAAACATGGAATATAACTGAGAAGCACTGTATTAATGAAGTGCCAAAACACAAAACACTATAAAGCCAGATATGTCTGCAAATAATTTCACTACTATAATAATTTTCTTGTTTTAAAAGGCTGTTTTCATTTCTTTACATAAACAGATCATTGTTTAATCATAAACTGTTGATTTTGCTGACTTTTACTTAACTTTATTATGGTTAGATTTCATTCTGAGAACAAACCCAGTTTTAATATTACTTCTATGGGAAACCAATTTCTGGTTTACAAGTTTACTTTATGAATTCACTTTAAGAACAAATTAACTCATAAAATCAGGAACTTTTACATATATGCCATTGATTAATTAGGAATAATAAACTCAATATACATTTAGACATAGGAAAGGGGGCTTTCTCAGTCCTAGAACTGCAACCACCAATGATCTATTGTGACTACATTAAAGATATTTGCAAGTGAATCATTTGAACAGAATTTATATGGCTTTCATTCAAATTTTCTCATCCTACTTCTGAATTTAAATTCATAATTACATATTATATATAAAATATTTTGTCATTTCTACACTCTATCCTGTCCCCAGCAAAGTGTAGAAATGACCAAAAAAAGTATAGAAAAACAGAGAGTGCACTAGCAAAACATTTTTATGACTATGATTTAGACATAAAATGGGAAAGCATTAGAGTAATAATGTTCTGTAAAATTCTAAAGGGAGCTAGTAAAAATATTACAGAGAGCCAAATATAAGAATGTAATAAACAAACAAGTGGAAAAATCTATCAAATGCAGGATTATACTGTATAGTTTACAGAAAGGCCAATAAGAATAAGAGACATTTTTTATTATATGTAGAAATTTAAAGCAGCAATATATTTTTAAAAATTTCCACATTGCAAGGTGTTTTGAAAAGAAAACATTGATAAAGTTTGAATTTTGTAAGTTTAGAATGAACAGAAAGCACTACGTAGCAGAAGTACATTTATTTATATTCAAATCAAATTTTTATTTTCTTCTATTCATATTGAAGATAGCAGTTATATATGTTATATTTAGCATGAACATTCTTAAATGTTTTTAATGCATGTAATTTTGTATAATTAATGTATATCTGCTAAGTATAATTATATATTTTAACCAAAAATGTTCTAGTAAATAAATATGTGATTTCCTACTACTAATTTAGTGCTGCATTTATTTTTTTTAATTGAACTTTTGGACTTTAAACAGTTTTCAGAAAGATATTAAAAATGATTATATAACTATTTGCATTTTTATTTCTTTTAAATCACTTTTAACATTTAAAAATATTTTTCATGAAAGAGTTGTAATTTTTTTGTGATCATCATTTATATATTCTTGTGATTATAAATGCAAGGTGAAGAAACAATGAAAAGCTTATTGGGCTATGAATTTGAGATCACTGTCCTAAAGCTTTGAGTACTATATTTGAGAAGGCATCAAAAATATAAAACAATGATTTGATGATAGCAGGCTTTCATACTTCTTGCTCTAAAATATGCAAAAAAAAACATATTGTGCAAGTCCAGAACCAGAACTGTATGTTTTGAAAACCTTTGAGTCAACAGCATAGCGAGCATAACTGGTGCCTGGGGCATGATACCTTTTTGGCACCCCTCCGAAAAACAAATATATTTGTAATAAGAATTTGGAACCCCTCTGCAAGTGGTGCCCGGACATGATAGACCCCCTTGCCCCCTCGCTACGCCACTGCTTTAAGTCATCACTAAACACAAAAATTAAAGGTAAATAACCTAAAATCAAAGAAATTCTCAATACACATACAGATTTCTGTCTAGCATTCATTGGTGATATTGAAATGCCACTGATGAGTGCTGGATAGAAATCTGTACCACATTTGTAGAGTCCTCATTTTCCGAGGTAATATGGATAGAGGGAACCTTGGATAATTAAAAACTCAAACAACACGGAAGGTTTGGTAAATTGTTATTAAACTGGATTTGAATATATTAACATGATGATGTACATACTATTTTCAGATGAGATCTATTTAATATAGTGACTTATTATAAAATTTAAATGCGAATTGTTATTCATCTCGTGTTAATTTTTTAAAATTTTGTAAAAAAAAAAAAACAGAGGGCTGCCAAACAGATTAAATTAAAACTGTTTTATTAAAAAATTTAAAAAAAAGTCAACACGAGATAATGTGGAACCTGGGTTCATCGGGAACTACTACAATAAGTTTCTAGAAATATACACAGATCCCAATTTGCATTGGTGTTCTTGAAAAATGAGACAAACTGAAATGACGTAAATCAAAATATAATTTCTATAATAAATCATTAAAATATGGAAAATAGGGAGGGAATATTTTGAATATCGAACCCACCTTTTACGTCAATAGAAAATTTACAAACATAACAGGTTACAGTATCTTCTCTCCCCGGAAGAGGTAATATTGTACCGCATTCAGGACAAAAATCGATGTCACCAGTAAAATTACTCAATGACATTATTTATTCAGGGACGAGCTGTGACCACAATTTGTTGATTAATCAACGAATATAAATAAGAAACAAACAAACTCATCAATGTTCGTTACTACATTGACGAGTTTTCATTCAAATTCATACATTTAAATTTGAGATGTATTCTTAATATTAAGTTTTAAATCAAATAATTCTGTTCTTCTAAGAATGTAACTGTCATGACAATACATTAACTGCAATTTGATATTAGAACAAATGTAATAATTCTAAATGCCTGACGATGGTGTATTAACACCGAAAACGTTTGCATTTTTTCGATGGTAAATAAATATAGTATAAGACTAACTGCTTTTAGTGCTGTTTGTTATTATTCTACTATGGATAGTAGGACATAAACACTCCTAATCTCATGCCAAATTTCAAAGAATTCCGATAAACCATTTTCAAAATATTTAGCCGTTTCGATACATTTTAGCCACCCTGTATAATTGACCATGAAAAAAATACATGTTTTTTTTAAATAAACTCCAACTGAATCCAAAGATTGGCTTTGAAACTTAATTATTGTGATTCTAAATGCTGATTTCATTGGGAACTATTTTCTTTGTTATTCAAATGAAATATCATGATCACTTGACTAAAATAGTTATTCTAGGAATTAAAGCATAATTGTCAATTTGACAAACATTAATTGGTCTCATATCAATCATTTTCTCAATGATTAATTTAGAGATGTTGCATAATCAATTTGCTGGTGATTTCTTTCTTAGCAGCATTATAATTAATTGCATTTAAAATCCAATTGAAGAGGAAAAATTCCCCTATTGCATTTAAATATTCTACTGGAACTGTAGTTTCTTGTTGCTCATTTGAAAGTGCATCTCTTTTGAATCTCTACCATGAATCCTACTTATATTCCAACTTTCAAATCCAACTTTATAATCCTTCAACAACTTTATAATCCAACTTTCTTGACATACTATCCACTGGAAATAACCATACAGCTTAGAAACAGAAAATTCAGCTGTTTTTTTTTTGCACGGAAGTGTGATATCACTTTATCATATATTGGATGATAATTTTAATTTACTTGAATAGCTTTAGAACAGTGGTTCCCAACCTTTTTTTGGCCATGCCCCACCTAAGCATCTCTAAAATCCCAATGCCCCCTATGACATATTACTCAATGACATTATTTATTCAGGGACGAGCTGTGACCACAATTTGTTGATTAATCGACGAATATAAATAAGAAACAAACAAACTCATCAATGTTCGTACTACATTGACGAGTAACGAAATAACGTTTTACTCACTAATGGTCGATACTAAGAATAGTGTTGCCAATTCACAATCAAGAAAATAAATCAGTTCTATAACAGTGGTTCCCAACTTTCTTTTGGCCATGCCCCATCTAAGCATCTCTAAAACCATGATTGCCCCCTGTGACATATAATTTTTATTATTCAAAAAGTGAACTCCTATTCATGGACATATAATTTTTATTATTCAAAAAGTGAACTCCTATTCATGTGGAGAAAGCCTAAAGGGCTATTAACTTAGTCCATTTTATTATTCAAAAAGTGAACTCCTAGTCACGTGGAGAAAGCCTAAAAGGCTATTAACTCGGTTTAACAGGCTTCTAAAAACATGGCATCCATGAATCAGAAAAATAAAAGAACAAAAGCACAATAGAACTACTGAGGAAGAAATCACTAAAAATTGTTAAAAATAATAATAATATAAATTAATATGAAAAAACAGCAAATAAAGTTTCTCAACCACCATGTACAGCTCCGGCCAAAATGTTTGTCACCTCACCGGATACGTTCGGCTTCCTTACAATACTCGGCTTCAGCATGCATTAGTTTCCTCGGTAACGTAGGCACTAATGTGCTTGCGGAGGGATCGTCCATTATGTAGTTCGCTAGCAACGAGGGGTAGAACGCTGTCGGCGTACCACGCAGGAGGTCCCGGATTTTTTCGGGGTACTATAACGGCCGGGATGGTGAAGGACGGGGATCACTAAGCCTGGCCCAGTGATACAATGTCTGATCAAATGTCAGACCTCCACCATTCGGCTCCCCTCCACGGGTATGGGTGCAGCCCGTGGTTGGAACTGGCTCCGTCCCCTTAGTAATCTCCCTGATTGGAAAGGGGACGTAAAATATGCAAACAAAAAAAAACTGTCAGTTATCTGTTACTTTTCGATTAAACTATCGACAAGTGGCAGTAATTTTCAGTCCCCTTAGTAATCTCCCTGATTGGAAAGGGGACGTAAAATATGCAAAAAAAAAAAAAACTCAGTTATCTGTTACTTTTCGATTAAACTATCCACAACTGGCAGTAATTTTCAATTCTTGTATGATATTCTATTTTTTTATTTTAAAATAGTTCTGTATTAGTATATTAATAATAAGAAGTTTTCGCACAACTACGACTCGGTTCCAACCGATAAATAAACGAAAAAAATCCATATCGTTGGAGAAAATCGTATCGTTTCGGAAAGTTATCGATAGTCGCTTCAGCAACTCAGAGTTAGTTCAAATCTCGACACCAGATGTATTATCGTAAATTCTCACCAAGAATTGATTCTTTCTATTCTATCCCTAATAAATATCTCTATATAATATAATCTGTATTATCTCAATAAAGATCATTTTTCATATTATTAAAACACTAACAGTGAATTTTATATTTTGGGTTCCATCTGCGCGTCTCGAGAAAACAAGTCGGTCGGATTGGCCGCGTGGAAACGCTTCGGCTTTCCACTCTGGAGGACCCGGGTTCGAGTCTCATGTCCCACCCCTTGAAAATATTTATTATGGGGTTCCGGCCCGGCCCATCGATCCCCGTCCTCCACAATCCGGCTAACCCCCCCACAGGAGTGGGCAGCCTGTGGAAGGGCTTGTTTCGTCCCCCACATAGTATTCTACCAGAATGGAATATGGCGTCATTTGTTGACAAAAAAACAGAACGATAAAAGATCATTTTTATCGGTTAACGCCGTAGCCGTGCTGCGCTTCGGCTTTCCACTCTGGAGGACCCGGGTTCGAGTCTCATGTCCCACCCCTTGAAAATATTTATTATGGGGTTCCGGCCCGGCCCATCGATCCCCGTCCTCCACAATCCGGCTAACCCCCCCACAGGAGTGGGCAGCCTTTGGAAGGGCTTGTTTCGTCCCCCACATAGTATTCTACCAGAATGGAATATGGCGTCATTTGTTGACAAAAAAACACAACGATAAAAGATCATTTTTATCGGTTAACGCCGTAACCGTGCTAAAACTCCTTATAAAAGATAAAATAAAACGTAAACGGAGATGAATCACGTGCTAATTCTCGGAAGAAAAACATTTATCGATGTGAACGGAATGACATTATGTTATTCCGTTATCGCGGTCGTACAATCGGTATTTCCGAATGGTACCGATTTAAGCTGTTGTCCTTTGGTGAACTTTAACCTATTGGCTGTCTCCTTCAAGTGATTCAAAGGCAAGAATCTAGTTTATCCATCGAGTTTACCTCTCTGAATTAGGAGTGTTCTTGTCGCTAACCCTAACATGAAACTGAAGCTTGAGCCTATCTCCAATATGTTCTTTGTTGTCCTAATTGAAAACCTTTGTCTCACTTATTTCATGAAGAAGAATTGAACGTAGCTATCGATTTAGGCAGTGAAGCCCGGACCAAGTAAATTTTCCTACAGTTCAATTTATTTTTACAAGTTTAAAACATCAATCTGTTAAACAACTATCTACAGTAATAAATGTATACGTGTTTATACAGCTAGGACTCTGACCACAGACGAGCTAAACCAAAGATCCAATTACCGGATGGCCGTCAACCTTTCTAGAGCTGTTTAATTCTTCAGCTATTGTCCAATTTTCTTAATTTGTGCAACTTTTTATTATTATTATAATGATTAGTTGAAATATTTTATTATCAAATATTGTATAATGATGAATACATATGTAACTGAAATTTATTTTATAATGATAATTACTTTTAATTTTTATGGCAATTTATCAATATTATGTTTTTTTTAATTGTTAAATTTAATAATCAAGTTTTAATTTTAAACGACCCTTTAGGTTAAGGGGAAAGAAAAGAATGTTAAAACGTGTCAAACACATCCATAAACACTGCCTGGAGACAAGAAATAAAGATCTAATTATAGACAGCTGCAAGGTTCAAGTCTAAGAAACCTGGGAAAACAATATAGTAAAATATCTTGTCAGAAGTCTACCTGCCAATCCCAGTGGAAGAGAGGTAGTACCACTTCACCAAAAAAGATCAGAAGTGAATTCGAACATCTCTCTTCACTGATGTGATTGGGTGGATTAGAAGAAAAACCCCAGGAAGAAACAGCCGAACAGGCGACTTTTACCACTCTTTCTCTCTCTAGTCTTGTCCTTCTTCGCTTACCTGCTACTATCGCTCCGACTCTTGGATAAACAAAATTTAAAATTTAAGGAAAAAACAGAAGAAAAATTTGAATTCTAGAAATATTAAAAATATATAATTTCAAGACTGTCAGTTCAACACCAATATATCCGAGTCGGGTAACAATATTTATTAAAAGGATAGAATTTAACTTACAAGTTAGTCAAAATTAGAAACTATGAATTTCTCATTGGATTATATATAATCAATAACTTTGATTTAATTCTTAGCAAAGAATATAATATTCTAATAGGGATCAATAGAGAAAAGAAGAAAGCAATTGAACTGTTACAATCAAGTATCATTTGTAGTTTTCACACTAAATAAACCCTCAAAATAGTTTCAATTTATAAATATATGTAACTCAGATAGCAGGATACTTTTCCAAAAAGTAACTATATCAGAATTATAGTTAAAGAAATATAAAATTGAATTTACAAATAACACATTAATAAATTTAAAGACTTATCGTTATTCTTTGAAGGATCAAACACAAATTCCGTTAAAACATAAGTTTACATGAATATGTTCCTCTAGTAAACTTAGCTGATAAGAAGGACAAAGAAAAGAAAAGAAAACTAGATAAGGCATTGACTGCAAAAACTAAATGGAATGAACATATCCATGTGCTGCTTTTGGATTTTGGTAAGTGTCAATAAGAACCAAAGCTTTACCAAAAAAAAAAACATTTGTCAAATGACAGGATACTATGAACGATTAATTTTGGTTATAGAAATCCACCTTATATTTTACAAACTCCAATTTATTTATTTTAAGGAAAAATGATTTGATCTAATTTTCCAATAATTATTTGTACGATGTTTTTTAATATATTCAATTAACTTCTTTGAACATCTTAAACAAATCCAATTAGTAATGTAAATCATGTAAAAAAACATAAAACTATCAAAGCGTAATTTTGTGAAGAAGATAATGAAGTAATTAAGCGACATTATCTTTAAATATTAAATTAATCGTTCAAATGATACTGTTATAGCAGTCAAAAAATTTTTCAACAATGCTTACTAAAAATTTTAAGCAAAATAAACTATCATTATCGTTTCATATCAATAGCTACAAAACTGTTTTAATTTATTTGTATAACACAGAAATTCAAGAAATTTATATGGGAACAAAGCTATCAGAATTGTTTTTTAATAGCATAAAAACAAATAAATTTGACTAATTAACTTATTCTGCATATATTTGATCCCAATAATGAATTTATTCTGTATACTGATCTACTGATACTAAAAAGTATCAGTGCAATTCTTAAACAATTCGGATAACAATAATATAACAATTTTCTCATATATCCAGCCAATTTTTTAACCAAGTTAATAAACATCCATTAATTGATGACGCCAACTTTCTCTTACAATATTTGATTTTTTATTTTTTATAAATGGGAAAAAATAATTACTTGCTTATTACTGATATACATACAAATGTATATCAGTAATAAGTCAGAATTGTTTTTTAATAGCATAAAAACAAATAAATTTGACTAATTAACTTATTCTGCACATATTTGATCCCAATAATGAATTTATTCTGTATACTGATCTACTGATACTAAAAAGTATCAGTGCAATTCTTAAACAATTCGGATAACAATAATATAACAATTTTCTCATATATCCAGCCAATTTTTTAACCAAGTTAATAAACATCCATTAATTGATGACGCCAACTTTCTCTTACAATATTTGATTTTTTATTTTTTATAAATGGGAAAAAATAATTACTTGCTTATTACTGATATACATACAAATACTGATGTTCGTTCTCAATAGACCTGATCTTTTAATGGATCGCAATAACATACTATACATGAATTATGCAAGATAGTATATCACTACTAGTGATCATGTTTGGTTGCTTCAATATTTGATCCCACAACAATAACTTTTTATTTTGTTTGATTTTCATATGAGAAATATTGTATGCATAATTCTATATAGAACCCTTTTTTTGACAAGGTTGATTTCCTATATAATTCCAGTCAGATCTGGGCATTATTTAAATAAATTTTTATTTAAATACTTTTTAAATAATTTTTTATCTTATTTGATTGGAAATTATTTTCAAATAATTATTTGATTGATTATTTGAATCATCAAATAATTTTTTTAATTATTTGTTATTTTATATAATTTCAAATAACAAATAATTAATTATTTGTTATCTTATTTGATACTTCAAATAATTATCTTTTATCTTATTTATTATTTCATTATTTACAGCAAATAAAATAAATGCATTCTAATGTGCTGTAATATATGATAAGATGGCCTGTACAATGGTAATTTTATCTGTACAATATAAATATAAAATGTGTATAATTGAAGGAAATGTGCACAACAAATGTACAGTTGTACAAAATGCTTACAATTTAGCAAACGATCTACAATACTGTCAGTCCACGAAAGCCGCGCCTAGCTAAGGTGGATGAGTCCAAACGCGAATGAGAGAGTCGCAGTCGGTATAATGATTAGATAAAATCTATTGAATTAATATTATATTAAGTTCTGTTAAATATACTATTTCCAACGTCGAAACTAATCATTTAGCATTCGACATTACAATACAATAACTTCCATTCAACTTCAGTTATCTTGCGTTTGAAAACATCCATGTGCGAAACTGTCATCCCTAATTTGTTACTGGACTCGTTCAGTAAGCAGACGCGTACTTGCGTCGATGGTCGCGGACTCGCGGCTAAGCAGGATGGACAGTATTTTAACTTTCAACACAATTTTGTACACAAGAGATATCTGCTTCAATTTCTTATGAAACTCTTTTTGTAACTGTTCATTTGTTTAGAAATGGTGAACGTTCAATTTTCTGAGCTTTTTCCGTTGTAATTATGAATTATTTTTTAGATATTATGATATTTAAAATATAGATTGTCGTTAAAAATGATTTTGATTATATTACATTTTAATCCCCTAATCTTTAATCATTCTAAAATAAAAGTTAACTTCGACAAGTAGGCTATTAGTTTTCTCTAGAACTGCTGTTTTTTTTATGTAAAACAAATTTTATAATAGTTTTGTCAGTAGATGGAGGCACATATCAAATTCTTCCTATTTCATCACAATACTAGTCTTACGAGTTATGTGTCTTGTTTAGAAACCTCCATATTACCCTAGAAGAAGAAGAAGTGTTTTGTTTAGTTGACAATATCATTAACTTTAATAAAATATATCCCATTTAACTTTATTATGCATTTTAATAAGGTTTATAGATTTTGCTTAACATATACTGTACATGTATTTTTTTAAAATTAAATTCATATATTTATTTTTTGTGCATTTGATAGAGATTCTGATTATAAAAACAAATACAGTACTATGATTATTTGACAGGAAAGTACAGTGTAGATAGACAATTTATTTAAAATGAATTGTTATGACAAATGCAATGAAATATTCACATTAAATGCAAATTTATTTTATTGTTTATAAATCAAATATTCTAATTTAAGTAAAGTAGTACAATTTTGTTAAATTTATACAATTTTAAAAAATGCAATAATAATAATAATTTTAATTTTACAGTGCAAATTTTATATGAAATTAAATTTTTCTGTTTTTTTCTTTTTTCAATTAACTTCTGTTCTGTATAGAGATATAAAAGAAGAATTCGGAGGTGGTTGAACCCTATAAAGAAAAACAAATATATATTTTTTTTAATATTTTTATTCAATAATATAAAGATTAGATTTTGCTAAAAATTAGTTTTTGTAATATTTGGATATTCTATCTGAAAATATGTAAAAATATCCTTACAAAAACTTCATCAAAATATTCATTGCAATATGTATTACATAATAAAACAGTTTTGCAGTATATTACTCTATTTGCATGATATACAGTGGATTCCGCTTAATTGAGACACGTCGGGACTAAGCTATTTTGTCCCAATTAAACGAAGTAATAATAAATTCTAAAATAAAATATGTAATTCGTAGGTAAATAAATAATAGGTAAAAAAAAATAATAATTAGGTACCTATTTTAATGATTTATTAAAATAGGTATCTAATTATTAGTTTTTTACCGATCTCTTCTGACTTCTTCAACACTGAGCCGCTGATATTCACGCCTTGCCTACTAACTATAGAAAATCATTGATCTAATACTTCTTCGACTTTCTGGGTCCTTTCCATCACGCTTCTTTTGAATGTTCCCAGAATTTCTTTCTGTAATGCCTACTCCTCAAGCAGTTAATTTTCTTGTTGTAAGAGACGCGCTATGGTAGATTTTGGTACACCAGTTATATCAGGAGTTTACGATAGCTCTTATTAAATGGCTGTCTTTTCATTTTATCCAGCAAAGCAATTTTACTTGAAAGTGTAAAATTATTTCTTGGCATCTTGGCCAAGATTTAAAAATTTTAAATAAAATCGACACTGTAAATGAATATCGCTAGGTACAGTAGCGATAGACTCTTAAGTAGACGCATACTTGCTAGACTCACGATGATAGATAACCTGAAAAATTACCGGTACAATAAAATATTGATATATTTTTTATATAAGGAATTTTTAAGAAAGCACACAACAAGTATTAGTTTTTATATAAGGATGTTTTTAAAGAAAGCAAGCAACAAGTATTAGTATATTAAAATGTTGTTTTAATTTTTATATAATGTGCTTTTTAATAAAGCACAGAAGTATTAGTGCATATTTATATAAGGATTTTTTTAAGAAAGCACATAATAAGTATTAGTGTACGTAGTGTTTCAAATGTTATAATTTTTATAAAAGAAATTTTTTAAGAAAGCACACAAGTGTTAGTGTATGTAGTGTTGTTATACTTTTGAAAAATCCCTAAAATATATCAAAAATTGAAAATTCTTTTTCTGCTATCGCTTTTGAAAAATCCCTAAAATATATCAAAAATTGAAAATTCCTTTTCTATCGAAAAATCCCTAAAATATATCAAAAATTGAAAATTCCTTTTCTGCTGCTGTTCGTTTAAATTATGTATTAGTTTATTAGTTTGATTTCCGTTCTTTGAAACTTGTCCCAATTACGCGGCTGTCCCAATTAAGCGGAATCCACTGTACAGTCAAACCTGTTTTTATGCGGTCCATTTCTGTGCGGTTTTTTTTTGTGCGATTTTTTTTTTGTGCGGCAGATTAAAAAGTACTTTTCATGTACATATTGCGTCATCTAGTAACAGTAGTTGATAACCGTCCTGTGACTAACGTAGTAAAAAAAATAAATACCTCTTGACCGAAAAATGTTCCGGTGTGTAAATTCAATTTTTCCTTGTTTGAATAACCAATTTCTAGCTACATCGTGAGGTTTTTGAGATTTTGAATTACATATTTTTTATGTGGGACTTTTTTATGCGGTCCCTATTTACCGCATAAAATTTTTTTTTTTAAATATGTTGCAAACGATATATTTTATAGCTGCTTACGAAGTTTCAGGATATTTATTTTTATGCGATTTCTTTTATGCGGTCCCTATCCCCCGCACAAAAACAGGTTTGACTATAATTAGTTATATTCAATATTTCTGTGGAATACATTGCATAATTTGATAAATTTTTTTCGAGGAAATCAATAGAAATTTCAAAAATCAATTATTATATTGAAATATTGATTAGTTAATAAACGAATGGAAAGTATGATTTTTATCTTTAAGGAAGCATTCCATGTTTCTAATGGCTTCCAAACTCGTCCATTTATTTTGTCTTTCAATACATCTTAAAAAATTGATTTATTCGAATTTTAATGCATGCATTCTATTAATGCATGCACTCTATATATCCATCTGTGCTGATAAAAAGTCATATAAATTTCAAAAATATCAGCCTATTGAAATCTATTTTTATTTCATTATATATTTTATATACAGAATTTTGTTTAAATTAATTCAAATTGTATTATTTCAATTTAAAACATAACCAGCAATATTTTAAAACAAATAACAACTGAATGAATACTTTACATTAGAATATAACAGAATATATGTAAATTATAATTAATTATAATCTTTAATTGTTTATTCAAAATATTTAATTATTGTAGTCAATTATTTATAAAAACATTCAAATTATTATTGTTATTTTTCAAAAATAGCGAAAGTAAGCCTATTTTGAATCTTCGACTGGCTGCCATTTTGTTTCAAAATGTAGTACTGAACTAATAAATTTCTGATTAGTGCAGATTTTCTAAAGTATAGGCGCGTCCCTTTGGGGTTCACAAGACTCTCTCAAGAGATGCAAAGCAAAAGCGAAAATTAGTAGTATGTGCAAAAAGGTCAAAATGTAGTACTGAACTAATAAATTTCTGATTAGTGCAGATTTTCTAAAGTATAGGTGCGTCCCTTTGGGGTTCACAAGACTCTCTCAAGAGATGCAAAACAAAAGCGAAAATTAGTAGTATGTGCAAAAACGATTTTCTCATAAATGCAGACTACTCATAAGTTGCATATATTATTATAAATATTTGGATAGACTATTTATGAAAAGAAAATATCACGACGAATTTTTATAAGAAAGAAGTCTACTATATAAAGTTTGGAAACAGTTGGATTAATAAAATCTTAAATTTCTGTCTTCAGTAATTTGCGAAAAGAAAACGCAACTTATGAATAGTGGACGATTGTTCAAAAGATTATAAATAATAATTACCAGTTTTCTTTACTGTAAATAGTATTATGATTCTCAACGATATGGAATGTATAAGCTGGACGAGGCTTGGTAGACATATTCTTTTCGCTTTTGTGAAAAACTTTTCCATGAATCAAAACACACGATCCTTTAAAATAATAGAACAAATTTTCCTTTTTTTAATTTAAGCTTTGATATATATATATATTATAAAAATAATTAATTCTCTTGATTTAGATGAAGAATAACGATATAAAATACGAAAATAAATATTTCTTAAACAGTTAGTGTTAAGTTAGTATTGTGGTTATTCATCGTGAAGGTTGGCTAATCGCCGGAATCTCACAAATCAAGAACCAATTACCATATTTTACATATACTGTAGTTAATACTTCGAATAGTGCGAGAAATTCGTGGAACCAATTATTCGCACTAATTGAGGCCTACCTGTATTGTATATAAGAAATATATAATCATTTATATATGATTTAAATTAAAGCTGCATGTAAACTAAGCTATTTACAAAAATTGTTTAATATAATATCCAAAAAAATATTCTAAATATTATATTATAGTTTAGAAAAAAATGCAGTTATGATAAGTTAAGTTAAGTTATGATAGTTTAAGTTTTCATAAAAAAAACTTATCAAAAGTGGCCTAATAGAAGTTGAAAGCATATGTTGTTATATGGTTTTTTTAAATTGTGGAACTAATTTTAAAAGCAAATTTTTTGACTAGTGGTCCAGAGAAATTAAAATTTTAGATAGCATCCTTCAGGATCTGTCTTTAAATATAGGCATCAATCTTGGTCCAATCAAATTTAAAGAAATTAAAATGCCATACGTTTATATGAAGATATTTAATAATATAGTTGATAATTATTCTCCTCAGCTACTGTAAAATGTATTGCATTCTAATAGTTTAATTCTCAAAATATTAAAGGGAAAAGTGGAACTAGATAAAATAGCTTATAATAAGTACTTTTCTGAAAATTTCTTGAATTATTATAGCTAGAATAATGCAGTTTATAAAATATTATAGAATGCTGTAATTGAATTGCAAATATGTTCGACTTCTCGGGCCGGTCCCCGAAAAGTTTCAAAATCGGGGTTTCACTGTATAATCTTACAGATTGCACTACCGCTAAGTTACATCCCTCTAACTACTGAAAATTGAAAAATTTTCAAACTTATTCGAATATTCCCACACTTAAGATACCATTATAAAGTTTTCACTAATAGATAAAATAGTCGAAGACCATTCCAAAATGTTTTCATAATATTTTAGACCCAATAGAAACAAACATCTAGGGTTTAAACAAAGTCGTATCCAGAATTTATACGAATAGAATACTATATATGTAAATTTCTACATGAAATATTATGACTAACAATATAAATAAAAAAAATGCAGTTTAGAGTTTTCAGTATACAGTAAGACACCGCTTAACGCTGTTTCAATATAACGCGGTTTTTTTAATTCTATATTTTTTTATTGATTCACTTTGGTGTGGTTTTCTAAACCCTTATACTTAAGGTTGATTCTCACTAGCGCGGTAGCGATATTTTACCGCTTTACTTTTCCGCCACTGAAAAACCGTTCATTAGATCACACTAACGCGGTACATTATATTGAAAGTGCATTATGAGAAAGATGTAAAGACTTCCTACATTTCGGTAAACATAGAGTGCAGACATTTTTATCGTTGTATATTGTACGATTATAATAGAAAATAAAATAAATTTTGTTTTACATTATCGATAACCGAACAACCGGCCGTATTGAAATCTGACGTAAAATTGTGGAGCGTCGCGCTGTCGCTAATGATCGAATAGCAAAACGGTCAGTTACCGCGGCAGTTGAAATTGAAGTGCTTCGACTCCAAACGCCACCTAAAATCCGCGCCTCAAACTGGTCACTGACCGCGTGGAATGACGTCAGAAATCGGTTTTCCGTGCAGAAACCGCACTAGTGAGAACCAACTTTTACAGCTTGTTGCTTAATATGCCGTTTCGCAATGCGTTTGATATCAATGCAGTGCAGTACATTCGAAAGTCTATTGCGGTCATAGTTCATATTTATGATCGGTCATTAGTGTCATTTCACAGTAATAAAAATAAAAATTATTCCATTTTAATTTTAATCCTAGTTTAGCCACTATTATGGAAGTTATGGATCAGTTTATACAAAATGATCCAAATTTTGATAGAAAGTCAAAAGCAAGACGAAGTGTCATGGATGCGATGTCTGTCTTGCTATCAACAATTTTTTTTTATTAACAGATGACGCCACTTTCCACTCAGAGAGAATACTAAGTGACGGTGCGAAACAAGCCGTTCTACAGGCTGCCCACCCCTGCGGAAGAGTCAGCGGGATTGTGGAGGACGGGGATCGACGGACTGGGCCCGGACCCCATGATAAATATTTTTAAGGGGTAGGACCCGAGACTCGAACCCGGATCCTCCAGAGTGGAAAGCCGAAAAGTTTCCACGCGGCCAATCCGGCCCCTGCTATCGGCAATTGCTTGTTGAATGAAAGAGGAAAAGGGAAACGACGTTAGATGAATTCTTAATGAAAAAACAAACGATAGGTGGCCGGATGGCCGAGTGGTAACGCTGTCGGTGTGCCACGCAGGAAGACCCAGCTTCGCGTCCCGGGTCTGGTCCCAGATTTTTTCAGGGTACTGGGCCGGCCCGGTAATCCCTGTCCTTCACCATCAGGCTCCCGAATTTTTCAGGGTACTGGGCCGGCCCGGTAATCCCCGTCCTTCACCATCAGGCTCCCCTCCACGGGTGTGGGTGCAGCCCATGGTTGGAACTGGCCCAACCCCCTTAGTAATCTCCCTGATTGGAAAGGGGGCGTAAAATATGCAAAAAAAAAAAACAAACGATGTCAAATGAGAATCTTCCTCATCACAAACATAAATTATTTACTCGAATACTTTTGATTTTCATGAATAATTTATGAATACAAATCGACATTAGCAATAAAAAATGTCTATAATTAATGTAATATAAGAGTAATAAAACATGTTACAAAATAAAATTAAAAAAACGGTACATATATTTTTTTATTCACTACCATGTTTCACGTATTCCCATTATTTACGTGTTAAGATGACCTGGTTTAAACGCTGTTTCATTTAGCGCTTGGTTTTGTTGGAACGTATCCCCCGCATTAAACGGGGTTTTACTGTACTTTCATATAAAACTGAACCAAAATCAATCTATTAGAACTTTTGTTACATGCTATTGAATATTTTTTCAATAGCATGTAGCAAAAACTGTTTTTTGAAGGCCCAGCTCGTTGAACTCTAGCTTTCAAACTTCAGATGAAGTCCATCATGGTGTGATCAATCTATAATGGAATCTATAAAACTCATTTAAATGTCCTAAAAATATGGAAAATATTATTTATTTATTATATTTGCTACAGAAATTAACATTAATAAAATGAATTATTCATGAAAACAGTTTTTAATTAGACTCATTTAAAATGTCCTAAAAATATGGAAAATATTATTTGTTTATTAAATTTGCTATAAAATTTTAACATTAATAAAATGAAATGTTCATGAAAACAGTTTTTAATTATCAATCTCACCAGAAGGACAATTGTGCTCACTTCGAAATTTTTTGAGAAACGAACCTGTAAACACTAATTAGCAGCTTGAAGTCATGGGGTCCAAAAAAAAAAAAAAAAAAAAAGGCAAAATAGGAAAGGTTTATGTTCCATACATCTATAGATCCAGTTTCCGTATTAAAATTATAATTTATAAATATTCTTAAATTTAATATGTAATCAAGTTGTTTGATAATGTATTAAGGGACATCGAATTTTTCGCTCAATTTTATGTAGTACTAATGTTTGAAACAGAAATTGTGACATTATATACAATAAATTTCCCACATAAATATCCCCCATAAAAAAACTGTTCTAAATAAAATATTGCGACTGTAGGAGATTGGTGCAAATTATAAGCGTAAACTTTTTGGTGAAAAGTTTAAAATTAAAATAATGCCAATCAAATACAATAATTCCTTTTAAATGATTTTATAGAATATATCAATATCCTAGATGAAGCAAACAAACAAAGAAATAGCCGTTTTCCAAAAGAAAGCCTTTCATAATGATAAAAATTAATATAATAGCCGGATTAGCCACTTCGAAATACTTCGGCTTTTCATCGGAGGATCGGGTTCGATTCTGATTCAAGTTCTTAAAAAATTTATTTGGGAAGTCTAGGTCTGGCCGAATAAGTTAAAAAATAAGTTTATCAATAAATGATGCCACTTCCCTACTATTTTTTATTGGTAACAGATGTCGCCACTTTCCACTCATGTAGCGTATTGAGTGGCGGGACGAAATAAGCTTTTCCACAGACGGCTCATTCCTGCAGAAGGGTCAGTCGGATTGTGGGATCAGACACCCCACAATCCGGATGATCCCTCTGCAGCGACAACCGGACTAATCGGATCACTTGAAAATATTTATGAAGATAAAACATTTTCAAGGAGTGGAACCCAAGAACTGAATTCAGGTCCTGCAGAGTAGAAAGTAGAAGCGTTTTCACTTCGTCAATCCGACTGACTTCCTTATTATTAACCTATAAGTAGTAAAGCGAAAACACTCTTGAACAGGTTGCCCATTCCAGTATATGGGAACCTGCCAATCGGACTGCGAAAAATGAGGATCGACACCTGGAGCTTACCATCCAATAAATTTTCCATAGAATGGAACTCGGAATCGAATCATAGAATGGAAAGCCAAAGTGTTTCCACGCGGTCAATCCGATCGACAATAATTTTGCCATTGAAAATGAGGTAGATTAACACACTTTTTACTCCTTGCATCTTTAATTCAAACAAAAATTGCGAAATTATTAGTAATGTGGAATCTTGAAATTAGAGCCCTGATCTTCCAGGATGATTATTCTCTCCCCCCATGCAGCCATTTGGTCCACATTAATAAAATTAAATTTATCATTGTGTCAATACGATCTTATAAGAAACTGAATTTATTTTTCGATTCATAATGATTTTAATTAGCTAAATGAGTAAAGTCTTCTGTATTGCTACGTTTCCACGGGACAGTTAATCACAGTTAACTGGCCGTCGATCTCCGTCCTCCACAATCCGGCTGACCTCTCCGCAGGGGTGGGCAGCCTATGGAAAGGCTTGTTTTGCCTCGCCACTTAGTATTCTCCCTGAATGAAAAGTGGCGTCATCTGTTAACAAAAAAAAAAAATGGACTCTGAAGTGGCCACCGTCAAACGTATCCTAAATGAAATTCGGCGGCTTAATAAAACGAATCTAATTTAACTTAAGGACCTTGAATATTTCAGCTTAATAAGGTTTTTCCTCGTGGTTTAACGCCGTTTCCAACTGGCAATTACTAAGTGAGAAGCAGTCAATTGGCAATTACTAGTACAGCGTTGCTTTGTTTAACGAACGTTTTCCTAACTTTTGTGATTTTGGTCGAAAAGTAATATCAACGTTTGGTAGTAGTTTGTGCTAAAGTGCATTTTCTAACATGAAAATAGCTAAGAATCTATTCGTAACCTATCTTGGTGATTCTTCTTTTACATATTCTGCGGATAGCTACAACAGGAATGGATGTAAATTCAGCCCTTGTAAATGCTTCTGCCCGCCCTCATTTATCACATTAATAGGTACTGTACATACATACTATTTTTATATTTTTTAACTGTTTATATTTTATAACTTTTTGTTAACATTTTTATTGGATGCAGTCTGGTAAATATAATTTTGTTATAAGGATTGTTAATCTGGAAATAAAATTGGTTTCCAGAAAGCGTTATATTTATGCGTACCATTTGTTGAGACAATAGCGTATCAAGTACCAAAGCCCCCTCCCCCTTTTTTGTAACTTCGGCCCTCCATCTCTCTAGTAAACACGGCTATGGCCCTCGGGTTCATTATAATTGGATAGCCCTGTTATAGTTTATATTTGATTAAAATTTACAGATACGACACATCAATAATAATTCGATACTGTCAACCTGGATTAAGACAATTGTTGTATCAAAAATTTTATATGGCTTAAGTATCGTCTAACTCGCTTATGACTTCCTTACAACAGGCATATTCGAGAACAATCAGCCTTATTGGAAACTTTAACAGTCAGTTACATTCTCTTTCCACAGATTTAAAATTTAAAGAATTGAATATCAAGAAAATTCCTGAATTAATTGAAAAACAAGATATCAGATTCGTTTCCAATATGTTGCAGGGATACTATCTTACCGAATTAATTCAGTTAAATGTGCCAATTAGAATTACCAGAAACGCAGATTTATTGTTTATTCCTTACAGTCGCTTATCTAAGTTATTAATTTCTTTCTTTATTCGAGCTCTGAGAAACTACAACCTGTTTTATAAAAATTCTTAGCTTTTTGTATGCAGTTTGGGGGGTTACCGTATACACTTGTATTTGTGGTAATAAATAAATAAATAAATATCTCTATTGATCGGATGTTATTTATAGAAACACTGTATAATTCCAAATGTCTTCGTTTTGTCGGATTAACCTGAATTGTAAAAAAAATTTTAAGTAACAATTACAGAGTTTTTCCAAATTTTGTAAAAATTGGTTCAACCATCCACTTTGTAGAGATGTTTGCAGAGAAAGAGAGAGGGGAAACAATAGTTTTCAGTCGATTTTTTGCTGCTTTCAAACTATTCTAGTTCTTTCAATTAATTGAATCTGATACTTCAAAAATTATTTAGATTATAACTTATTGAATAAAAATATCGAATCAAAAATATTTAACTTGAATCCAGAGTTACAATACATTAAATTTGCGCAATAGTAATACTTACAATGAGTTGCGATTCATCATTGTTTGTTCATAATTGCTTATACCAGTGGTGTTCCTAGCATTGATATCACCCCCATTTTAAGACGTTTAGCTTTTCCTCCCTTCATTTTCCGTTGCTGAAATCCACTTGGTCTCTTTGATTTGTGTACTTCGTGTGGGACCATAATTTCAATTTTTCCCTATTTTAAGAACAAATTTGTTGTAATTGTTTACAAACATATACAATTCAAACAAGTTTCATCTTACCTCATTATAAATGGAATAAATAATTCTTAAAATTCAATTATACACCACAGAAGTTCAATACAAAACCAACAGTCAATAATAAACTATAATATTAACATCATCACTCAAATGATATTATTATAATATAAATTTTTCACATAATACTTTCTTTTCGTTGCGCAAAATACGATATTTACGTAATACAACTTCAATCTATTACTATCATTACTTGATTACTACACTCATGTGACTAACTAACAATGTTATCCCTCAAGTTCCTCAGCAGACAAGAAATTATCGATTAAAAAGGGCTTACAGTTGTAAAATTAGCAAAAAATGTAATTTATTTGCATAGATTTTGAAAACATTGGGTGTCACCCCCACGATGGTGTCATCCAGTGCAGACCACATCCACCGAAACCCCCGTGACGCCACTGCTTATACTGCTTTAAATATATGATGTCTGAGTCTGTCTAGGTAACTTTTTCAGATAAAACTGGAGTTATGGAAGAACTGATAATCAAGATACTACGCAGTATAAGGTGCCAGACTTAAATTTCGATCTTCGAATGAATGCGTGGTTTCGAATCCCACTTCTGACAATGTGTTTATTTACTGTGCTGGAATTTTGCATTTCCTCTTGGTTAAGAAAGTTTACAGTCCATCGTGAACAAACTTTTACGGACTTAAGAACAAACGCTACATTCCTGTCTTAATTTTTAAGTGTATAATTTATAAATGCAGCCACAAGATATTATACTATTAGAAGTGAGGTTAGATTAGGTTCGTTTTTGGTTAGTTTGGCTTGATCAAAAACTAACCTAATCTTACAGTTTTTCAGGAAGGGTCAGGGCCCGGCCCGTTGAATCCCATCCTTTAACCATTCGGCTGAGTCCATCATGGATTTTGGCCATCCTATGATGGGCTCTATAAATGGCCCTCGTGATATATGGTGGCTTAACCTACTTAACCTAAGTGGCAGAGCATTCCAATGCCCACACAAGCCACCCATATATCTGATGGGGTCAGCAGGCAAGTGAAGAAGAAGGGTTCAACGATCCAGATCTGGCAGACTCTCTTGAAAAACTTTTGGAGGTATGTGAAGCTTCTTCCATCACGTGATATTTTCACACATTATTCGGTCATTCTATTCTGGTCAGAATCAGTGGCAGCTCGTGACTTGAAATCGTGGGAGTGCTGCAACTTTTGAAATATACATAAAGCCGTGAACTGTAACTGCAAAACTGCTATATACGTTTTTGGATAAAATATCAAAATTATGGTAAAAATTAAAAACAAATTAAACATGAAAAAATATTGTTTATTATCGATAAAATTATGCAATTTAGTATAATTCAAAATGTTTAATTGTAATATCCAAATATTTAAAGAGATGGAGTAAACACGATAAGCACTACCAATACGCAACTACTGTCTCAACCTGCTTATAAAGAATAGAGGAACTACGCCACAGATAATGCCGCTTTACGCTAAGAGCTCGCATCTACGTATGTCATTATGACGTGCATAAGCTTACACGAGCGTGCATGAGTAGCAATAGGGCACTGTTTTTACTATAGTGCCGCAATACAGCAATGCAGTGCGGCACTGTGGTATATTGCTACTAATAATTACTCGCTAGCGTCCTTGGCTCTCCTTAGTGCTACAAGATAGATTTTTATTATTTTTTATATAAAGTAAGAGAATTGTATGGGGTTGATTAAAGATAAAATTAAATCTTACAAGCAATTACAAATAAATTAATAAATATATTTTTATATAAATTATCAAAAAAATTTGGGATGCTGCAGTTCCGCTGTGTCTATGGACGAGCCGCCCCTGGTCAGACTACTTTCCATCATAAAAAGAAAAGAAACATAACCAAAATAAACTTACTACTGTTTAGCCTTCCCGTCACTGATAATACTATCCGATAAGTACTCGCTTTTCAATGGTTGAAAACGAAGGAGTATAAAGATATTTACTACATATTACTAATACAGATGGGACACTTCCTATACTTTCAATGGTAACTTTTGAAAATGATACAGATGGGACACTTCCTATACTTTCAATGGTAACTTTTCAAAATGAAAAATATTGTTTATTATCGATATATAAAAAACCCAATCAATTGCTTAGAACGAAAGTAACTTGGATGGCGCTATTAACAGTTAAACGTCATTATCAACAAAGCCAATAAAAGAAGTCAGGATAAGACATAACAAAACGGCTGCACTTCCTGTATAATCGTTATTGTGAATACTACGTTCTCGATTTATTTGTGATTTTAAGAGTTAATTTTATTTTTAAAAACAAAACGTTGATTTTTAATCGTATTTTAGACTTTATACATTCGAATTATGTATAATACAAATTTGCTTCCGAATTGTTGAACATTAATGAAACCTGTGTTCATATATTTATATTCAATTTTCTAGCATCAGTAAACAATGTATAATATATTAATATAATTTTATTGAAAAATTATATTTGTACAAACTGAAGTTATATATCAAAAATAGTGATATTAAATAATAATAATGAAAGCATTTCAAAATAACTAATATACAGTCAGTGCCGGATTAAGACCCTTAGATGTCCTAAGCACTAACTAATTTTAGTGCCCCCTTACACTTTTAATTCAAAATATATAAAACGGTATTTGCATTTAGACTAAACAGCCAGAGCTGATTGTGCTATTGCAGGGTCTCCAAACTACGGGCCGTGATATGATTTTATCTGGCCGGCCAATTGGAATAATTTTTCTATAAGAATCCGCAAAAAACAGGAGGTGTTGATAGATTTCAAATGCATTAATTAAAATTGGGCTTAAATTATATTCTCGAATAGCAAAAGTAACTGTAATCCAAGTTACGATATTTTTTTTGCATATTTTATGCCCTTTTCCAATCAGGGAGATTACTAAGGCTTTCTTTCAACCAAAGCGATAGAGGGCGTACTCAATGGTTTTACCCTGTCGGCCGGATTAGCCACGTGGAAACGCTTCGGCTTTCCACTCTGGAGGACCCGGATTCGAATCTCGGGCCCCACCCCTAGAAAATATTTATCATGGGGTCCAGGCCCGGCCTGTTGATCCCTTTTTGGTGCCCCCTTACACTTGTAATTCAAAATATATAAAACGTACTTACATTTTAATAGACTAAACAGCCAGAGTTGAGTGTGCTATTTCAGGATCTCCAAACTACGGCCCGCGATATGATTTTATCCGGCCCGCCAATTGGAATAATTTTTCAATAAGAATCCGCAAAAAGACACGGGGTATTGATAGATTTGAAATGCATTAATTAAAATTGGATTCAAAATATATTCCCGAATAGCAAAAAGTAACTGTAATCCAAGTTACGATCTTTCTGACTGTAAAAGGTCGGTTAAAACGGACAAAAGAAAAAATTTAAAAGAATTCAAAACGAAATAAAAAAGTTATTTGAATTAAAAAGACTCGGGACGAGAACCCGGATCCATCTGAGTGGCACGCCAACAGCGTTACCACTCGGACCTGACTGCAAAAAGTATTGGTTTATCTGCTTTCAATAAAACTCATATATCTAATTCTAGAGTTTTTTTTTTTTTGCTACGGCCCGCAGAACGATACTGAAGTACCCAATGTGATCCTCACGATGAAAAGTTTGGAGACCCCTGCTATTGGAATAATCATTAAGCACCTTTGATGTGTTTGAGACTTTGAAAGCAAGAATGAGGTTATGAATCACATGCAATTAACACCAGTGACAGTTGGCAACTAAACTAAGAACTTCTTATGAGTTAGTACCCGTCACGTTTCGAACGCATCTAGACTTGACCAAAATTTGTATAGCTTCCAATTTGCAAACACAATGTACTTTATTTTGCGGCCCCTGTGCTATTGGAATAGTCATTAAGCACCTTTGAGGCTGTTTCAGACTTTGAAAGCATGAATGAGGTTATGAATGCACATGCAATTAACACCAGCGACAGGTGGCAACTAAACTAAGAACTACTTATGAGTTAGTACCGCCTTTGTAGTGTTTTAATACCCGCCACTTGTACTGTTTCAAAAAAAATTTTCTGTTTCGTCTAGACTTGTTCAAAATTTATATAGCTTCCAATCTGCGAGCACAGTGTACTTTATTTTGCAGGCTAAACAACACGAGAGAACACTTTATAAACAGAACTTATTCTTTCTCATTTAAATTTTGAAAATGGCTATAAATTTAATTAATTTAATAATTTAAATGATAAATTCGGATATGAAAAATTTCTGTGATTCCTTTCTTGAAATTTCTTTCCCTTGATGTATTTTGAAAACGGCTATAAATTTAATTAATTTAATAATTTAAATGATAAATTCGGATATGATAAATTTCTGTGGTGCCCTCTTTCCCTTGATGCCCTAAGCACGTGCTTACTTTGCTTATTGGTTAATCCAGCACTGTATACAGTACGTTTACTAAGTCTAAGCGATGAGTTTTCTCTCTCAGCAGGAAATACGTTGTATAATATTATAAATTCCAATTTTCTTCTTCTTCTTCCTGTTTATATGGAGGATATGGCCCATAAATTCCATATATTACCAATTCCTTTTATAAATAACCAGCACTAACTTCGATCCTTATGCTACGATCAAACGTCTTAACAAAAACAAGATAGCTACTAAGAATCAAAGTTGCTTCTGGGAAACAGATTACTACGTGTTATTATTATTTATAGTTCTATATTTTAAAATAACAAACTATCCATTATTATTTAAATGATTTTGGAAATATTAATTCTGGTCAATGCCTTGAAAAATTATAAAACTTTTACATTCAAGAAAAAATATACTAAATCACTTAAAAAATAGTTAAGTGGCTATAAATTTAATTAATTTAATAATTTAAATGATAAATTCGGATATGAAAAATTTCCCTCTTCCCTTGACGCCCTAAGCACGTGCTTACTTTGCTTATAGGTTAACCCCATCTAAAAAAATATAGAGATGTGGAATTCGAAAGTGATTTCAGATCCTTCTGATGTTAAATCAATGCTTTACTATGCGTAAGAGTTCAGCGGAAAATTTCACGATATAAAGTTCCCTACTGAGATAGGGGTCCTTTCATCGTGAATTCTTCTACAGGCCACATGCTCATATCACTCAACTGATTTCGACTGAATTTGGTATTTATATTTTTAGTATGTAACTTAACTTTTCTTAAAAGTTTCAATTCAATTGAATTAAAAATAATTGAGTGTATTTAACATATAATCATTAATCTTTCTCAGAGAAAAATAGTAATATCCAAAATTATAAAAAAATATCCTAATTTCTTAGTATTATATTCAATTAAATCATTTTTTGCGAATTTGATGCAAGGAAATATATTAAAAAGCAATTCAATGCATTGAACTACGATTGCCTAATATATTTAATTTTTTATTTCGATTTATTAAACAAAGACTGTAACAAGGTTTAACTTGCAACTACAATGATTGCTACTAACTACGCTTCAGTCATTAGTGCTTTTAATATACTTCTTACCATTTAAATCTTGTTCGCTTATATTGAGTGATATTGGATATTGCTAATTAAATATCGTATATAGATTACAGAATAGGTTATAAAATATAATTAATTAGAATTTATATTTTTCTCCGTTAGATGGTGCATGTTTGCTTTTTTCTGATATTTACATTAACATACTGTCCTGTATATTAATTTGAATGCGTTTTTGGAAGATTTTCAATAACTAGTGATTTTATATTAAAACAATTTATTTAAGTATGCTTCATATGATCTATATATTCAGTAATCATAATTAAATTGTTTTAATTCCAGAAAAATACTTGGAAAATAAAAATTTTTAAGGTAAAAATTGAGATATACCAAAATTGAAAACATAAACTGATGATTATAAATTAGTGATCATCGTAATGTGAAAAATAAATGACATTTGACTCAACAGATAAAACTTAAAATGAGTTTTTTGATATAATGCAGGTATTTAGGTACAAATCAATTAAAATTATTGATTTGTAAATAATTAAAATAAATGTACTTCAACAAAATATGATTTAATACCAAATTAAAATCATTCGTTGAATCCGTCCTGTTTATAATAGCACTGGTAATTAATTATTAACAAGAAAAACAAATTCATAAATATTAAGAAAATTAATTAGAATTGCAAGAGAGATTTATTTTATAGTGTTGCACCAAGACTATAGAAGATATTATTTGTAGGATTATGCAGCTTGAGGCCTTCAATATATCAGCAGATTGTTGTCAGCTATATAATTTTTGATATCCCAATATTTATTTGGAATTTCACTTTTATCTTTGCTCTTTTATTTAGCGTTTAATTTTAGAATTTTTATTCTGATGATATTCTGCTAATAGAATGAAAGTGTTACTATTTATGATTAACTTTTCTATTTTTCCCTGTTAAGATCTAAAGTATTTATATTAATAAAAGCATTGTAAATTTATGGAAATTTAACAAACTTCACATTTCAAACTTCATATTTAACAGTTATGTTATTGTGTCAGCTGCTATTATGAATTCATTTGACTATCAGTGTGTCTGTCAAAAAATTGAATATATTTGTAAATTATTTATCTATTTAATGTTGATTTTCTTTATGAATGATCTGTGAAGATTGTAATCCTACTAACTTGATATGTTAAGTCATTATTATTATTCAAATTTTTCATTTCTTCTCTTCTTGAAATGTCAAAGCTGACACAACAATAAATTTCATTATACTTGAAAAAAATGCATATTGGGCTTTTGCACATGTAGTGATTTTTTAGAATAGGAAATACAGAAAAGACCGAAACAAAAATATATAAAATGAATATTATAAGAATAATTTGTATTGATTTCTGAAGAAAGCAATACAAATTATTCTTATAATAAAGAACTCTTAAACAGATTTGGAGATCATTATATTTGTTGGATGAAAGTTAAAATATCTAGATATCATATCAAATATTATATTGATTGCCTCATATCAAAATGAGCAGAAAAAAGTTAATTAATTAATATAAATTCTATTATTAACTCAAAATACAGGCAATTCTTAGTTTACAAGTTTCTGATATAAATTTTTTTAAATATGAAGTATCAAAAAATATGAACATTAACTGTAATAAATAAATACCATTCATTCATAAAAAACATTTTAAATCATGTACATATCTATATAATGCAGTACAAATGTGTTTATAGCAGAAACTTCATCTTGACATTTTTCTTCTTTACACTGCCAAATAAACTTAATGAAAATAGAAACATCACTCTGGTAGGAATATCAATCATATATGCAATTAAAAAATCTTAAATGCCAAGATATTTTAATTACACATATGATTGGTGTTCCTGCCATAGTGCTGTTTCTGTTTTCATTAAGAAACTTCATCTTCTGCTACAAAATAAGAATGGCAGACTGAGAAGCAGAAGTAGCATAGCATTTGGCTACATAGTTTTAGTGGTACATTAAGTAAATAACCTTCATTCTCAAATTATGCCTAAGGCAGTAGTTCATCTGTATTAAAGCTCATCTATTTATCTGTAAATAATAATGAAGAATGAAAATTCTTTAACATTTGTATGGCATAAATAATTTATTATAATAATTTTCTTGATTTTAAAGACCATGTTTTTGGTTTTTTAGATAAATAAATTCATTATTTTATCATGAAACTATTGATTTTTTTGATAAGAACAGAACAATATGTTCTAATGTTCTGTTCTTTTTAGAAATGTTCTATGCTTAAGAAACTTGTACTGATGAGGGACCGATGGCAGGTCCGAAAACGTTTTACAGAATTAAAATTTCCTTGTTACTTGCTATCAGTGCTGTTAAGAACTCCATTATTATATAAAAGCAAGTGGTTTTTCATATATCGTGACCTTTCTTAATTTCATTATGGTCAAATTTCATTGTTGAGATAGAACTCCTGCTTTTATTATTATGTCTATGGGAAATTGATTCTTGATTTATGAGTTCTTACTTTATGAGCATACTCTAGAAATAAATTACCTTGTAAAGTTGAGAACTACCTGCATTATACTCAACTAATTTGTGTTGTCATTTTTTGTGAATAGACTGTTGGCAGTGTTGCATATTCTTTAGGATAATTATCAGTATATTAGTAACTTCTAATTAGTATAGTAGTTGTTTCTAAATAGGTGTTTTAACTTTTGTTTCATTGTTAATCCATTTTAATTCTTTTGCTAAAATAATAATCATGATTACAACATATGAAGCTCTATTATGTTTTCATTCTGGAAAAAATAGTATATTTTTGCTTCTAACCAATTTCTACATGGCTGATTTATTTCCACTATGTATGATACTTTGTATGATTATTGACTATTGTGAATTTTTATGCAGTAGTCTGATATTTACATATTTTAAGAATACAGTATTTATATACTATTGTTCCAGTTGTTAAATATTTTGATTCTCAATCAAATTATGTTATTTCATTTCCTAAAGCATTGAAAATCAGCACAAAGAGCAGGGAAAATACAAAAATATTTTCATTGCTCTATGAAATACAAAAATATGATATTAAATATTTCAAATATCAGTCCTGCTTAGCCTATATCCTTATATTATATAAGTTACATTAGAAGTATTATTGATGTTATGAATAATTTCAATGAGTATCTTAAATATAAAATATCTTTTACATTCTAAATATTTTTAGATCATCTTTGATAAGTGTTTCAATTGATTAATTTATGATAAGTAATATTACTATTACATAATATCTTTTATAATATTAATAATGTTTTTAAGTAAGCTTTTTTGATATAATAAATTACTCAATTTTATTTTTTTTTTTATAAATCTCAAAATAAGAGTTCATTTTTTAAATTATATTTTATTTTAAATATTTAAGTAGGCTTTTACTTTATATTAATTTTTATTAAATACATTTATTTTAGAATAAATAATGAGAGCTGTATCTTTTGTGGAAAAAATTGAATTCAATTTTCATGGAAATATCTGTAAAAATGCTCTTATACTTGGAGATGTTGATAATGATGATGTGAGTAAATATTCTTTATAACTAATATTTTAGCTAACTGCTGATAACAAGAATATACATAATACTTAATACAACAAAATAATATTAATACACTAACATAATACTAATAATGTCATCACCAATAGAAAATTCTTTTTTCATTAACAAAATTCATTGGAAGCATTTTTCAAATAAACTAATAATTTCTGAGGTACAGAAAGTTTAAAATCCAGAAAATAGGATGGCCACAGAGTCGGTCCAAGGCACGATGCAAGTGATGCACAGCATCAGGGTGCCACTGTATGGGGGTGCCTTATAAGATTATTTAGCCACTATTGTCTTTAAAAAAATATGGAGGGTGCTATAAAAGAACTTTGCAGCAGAGTGCTGACTACCCTAGGGCCAGCTCTGGATGGCCACATAAACTTTCATCCAGTCTCTCAGAGGCAGTGTAGAATCCACTGCAATATGGCTTATTTACAAATAAAAGTTGAAAAGGTCCTGCCGATTCAAACCAATTTTTTGTTTTTTGATGACTTTAAAGAAAAAAAATTACATTGTGTTCTTTCAATGAAGATTTGAATAGGCAGAACCCCTCCTATCTTTATTTGTAAACAAACTTGAAGAAATGGATTCTGCGAAATGTGACTCTTTGCACCATTAGGCTGTGTGTGATGCCACTGCATTCACTGCCTCCAAGCAGCTGAGAGAAGATTTATGCTACATGGCCATGCTATTTTCTGTATCTTAAAAATTATTAGTTTATTTCAAAAATGCTTCAAATGATTTTGTTAATGAAAAAAGAATTTTCTATTGGTGGTAAAAAAAAAGATGTCATTATTGCAGCAATTTTAAAGTACACCTAATTTTGCCTATTTACAGATGTCATAGTGTAATGAATCATACATCAAATAAAAGATCATTTTAATATGAATATTTTCCCATTTAGATCAATTTCCTATTTAATGCAGTTGTGGAAAAAATTAACTCTCACACTTTATCACCCTGTATATATTAACCAATTTTATTTTAGGCTGATGTTCCTCACTTTTGAAAAACAAATATATATCTATATATATATTGATAATTTCATGCATTGACAAAACTATTTTCCAAATAATTTTTAGTTTAAATAAATGTTGTGAAAATATTAGTAATTCACTAATATAATTATCAAAATTCATGTGAAAGAAATTGCCAACTTTTCAATTTGCTCCTATATTCAAAATTTACAGGGTCATTTCAAAATGACCCTGTAAATTTTGAAAATAATAATAATATATAAGACAATATTTCTCTAACTTAATCTATCTGCAAACACCTTTTTCAGAAAAAAGAAACTCACAGACTCAGTGTTGAATTATTTTATTTTTCAATACATATGAATAAAATTAATTTATAGGTTATATTAGAATCTATTATGTATTTTTCCATAATAGTTTTGATTTATTAATTTTTTAAGATTATTATTGAAATGATTTTTTAATTTTTTTGTATTTCTCTAGAAAGCCAAACTCTCATAAGTAGCATTCAATAAGTATATTCTCATTTATCCAGAGGTCTGCAGACTTACTTGGGAAATGTTACAATAGAGTATTACTTAAGAAATTGCTAGTTTATATCTTCTTGATTATAACTAATTGCCTATTATTCTAGAAGTCTTTTAAATATCATTTAAAATGCTTTTTTTAGCTATTAAATTACTCAGATGAGAACATGTGAAAAGTTCTCAAAAGGCAAATATCAAACAATATTAGAAAAATTTTGAAATTCAGATTTCAACATAATTCCAATACAGTTGATTAAGTTTATAATTTGATCTTTCTAAAATTCAGAATTAAGGAGAAAGCACAGTGTGTTTTGTAAATCATGAAACAAAATTGCCAATAATAGTTCAGTGAAACTTCATAAATGAATATGAATGAGATTCTTCAAATGTTAAAAGCATTTAAGGTTGGTATTAAAGGTTAAAGAAATAGCAGTGTTGCTGACAGGTTGGATTATTAAAGAGAAAGTGTATTTGATACCTGTTCTTCATATTGAAATTTTTGAAAGAAAGGATAAGTAATGCTTTAGCAATAGTGACTAACAAGATACTGGAGAAAACATGGAGAGAAATTGAGTATCAACTAGATGTTCTCTGGATAAAAACTCGAGCACATATTGAAGTGTTCTAAGATATGAAAAACTAGGAATATTATTTATTGTTTGGTACAAAATCTTTGAGTTTAGGTAAAATGTGCAAGAAAAACCTGTTATGTTTGTACCTAGCATAGTTTTTGTGTAATAAATGTTTCAAATCAGAGAAAGACTTTGTTTTCCAAGTATATACAGGGTGCACCAGCTAAATCCGAACAAAATAAATAATTTAATTAAACAAAATTTTATTTAACAAAAAGAATAAAATTATCAAAATTATCATTTGCACATTAATTTGGGATCCCTTTAGATTAAAATTATTCGATGTAATTCCCTTCTGCCTCAATTATTGCCTCGATCCTCGACCGGAAACGATGACATGCCCTGCGCAACGCCTGCTTGTCCAAGTTCGAAAACGCTGCCTCAATAGCTTCCCGGAGAGATGCCACATTAGGATGTCTCGACCTATTAGAGACCCTTTCAACAACGCTCCATACGTAATAGTCCAAAGGATTCAAATCTGGACTGTTAGGAGGCAGAATTCTTTAGACCAAAACATATCCATGTTGTCTGACAAACAGTTTTGCACTAAATGACTGATGTGCGCAGGTGTGCCGACCTACTGGAAGATGTAGGGTCTCCCGGAAGCCACAGTTTTCATCCAATGTTTTCACTATTGTTGTAAGAACATGCAAGTAAACTTCTTTTGTTATGGTTGTTGTAAGAACATGCAAGTAAACCTCTTTTGTTACGGTTTCCCCCCTTTCCAAAGGCATGCGGCAGCATGATGTCACCTTCACCAGAAACAATAGCTAGGACGTGAACACTGGCTGGAAACTTCGTCCTAGCAAATACGTAAAAGCTCAACTGTCAGAATTCATAATTATGAAATATAAATAAATATATTTATAAAATGAAGTCACCTCTAAAACTTATAAACTACATGATCTGTGCTCCAGCAACCAAGCGGAACTCCTGGCAATTTTCTACGCTCTACAACAAATTCAACAACAAAAACTCCAGTCCTCTAACAACTACAGTATCTACAATGACAGCAGAATTGCTCTCCAAGCTATCTGCCCAACCGACTAACAGAGGCCACCTTGTGTATTTAATCAGGAAAACTATCAAGAATATTGTGGAAAAACAACACAAAAAAGTTGACTTAAAGTGGATCAAGGCACACACTGGAATTCATGGAAATGAGACGGTGGACACTCTGGCTAAATCTGCAGCCACTTCTGATCTCCCCGTCTCCTTTTCCAAATGTCTCCTTTTCGGTGTAGATACTGTAGTTGTTAGAGGACTGGAGTTTTTGTTGTTGAATTTGTTGTAGACCGTAGAAAATTGCCAGGAGTTCCGCCTGGTTGTTGGAGCAGAGATCATGTAGTTTATAAAAATGATTTTATATTTAGGAATTTTAATGTAAATAATTTTGATAACTTTTTCACTTTATCCATTTTTAAAATTAAAAATTGGGTCCTACTTATATGTATTTATTAATGATAAAAAGAGTTCTTAACTTTAAAATCAATGATGATAAATCATAAACTCTCATAAAAAAAAATTGATAATTAACATATTTTTGGAATTAATATACTCTATTGAATGATCTATTTTAAATTTTAGAATATTGCTTTATTTTTCTAACTTTTCCTGTATTATATAATAAAGTTATTTGTTTAATAATGTCTTTCAAAAAAAAGAAAATTCTTTGTAATAGAAACAAAAATTATTCCCATTGATGAGGGTCTCTATTATAATATAATTTTAGATTCAAATATTTTTTTGTAGTTTTATCATAAAATATTTGTAATTTCAATTTGGTCAGGATAATTTTAATGAAAACAATTTTTATTTTCATAACTTGAATTTGTGTATATGAATATACGTTTTGGCATCAAAATGATATGATTGAAAGTATATAGAAATATGTATATGTATATCATTATATAATCAGAAAAATTTCATTTCTCTAAAATATTTTATCTATATATATATAAAAATTGTATGTATGTATGTGCAATTATTATATTTATGTATTAGTATTTGTAGATATTAAAATATATATCTTCATTTGATGAGTACTGTAATTTATTTACAACTGTTTCTTTTTTTTTAATATCATGCTCTTGAATAATTCCTACACCTAATTATTCAAAAGAATAATCAGGTGCAGGCAGCAGTGGGATTCAAATAATTCAACAACCGGTTCGCTGCCCTAATGATCTTTTTAAATATAAAAAAAAAAGATATACCGATAGTTTATTATTTCAAACAATTAATATTTAAATAAGAATGATAAAAGAGGTATGCTAAAACAGTGGTTCCCAACCAGGGGTGTAAAATAGCATTTCAGAAGTGTATTATGCTATTATTCCAAAAATAATTGTTATCAACATTTCCAGACTATTCCAGTGAGATTGCATAGACTTTTTTCTCACTGTAGGATCAAATATCTCAAAATGCCTGGTTAGCATTCAAGATAACTAGTGAAATTGCCAGATTGGTGCCCCTCGAGGTTCGCCTCTTCAGCATCTACATCTCGTGCTCGTGCACATGGAGTACCGGATAATTTAATAAAAGCCAAGGGAGTACGGCGACAAAAAACGTTGGGAACCACTGTGCTAAAAGAAAGTTTTAAAATATTAATGAAAAAATACAGGTGTTTCTCGATTTACGCGATTAATTGGTTCTATGAAATAATCGTGTAACACGAAATCGCGTAAAGTGAGTTGAATTTAGCATGGGTGGGATAGAGATGGGTTTCTTCAGGATAAAAAAATTAAAACACAACACCTGTGAGAAAAAGAGATTTTAACGAATGAATTATTTAAACTTATGAACAAAATACACAAATTTTAAATGAATGAATGGTTGGATGAAAATTTACGTCTGGATCATCAGTTTCTTGCTCTCTTGAAGTCCCTAGGATGATATACTGATGATCTTCAACTTTTTAATGAAACAGTCGAGATTCAGCTGATGGGCAGAATTCTTCCTCTATAAAGCTCTGTAGCAAGCCAAAGAATTCTGAATTTCTCTCTCAACTTTGGAGCTTCTAGTCTAATTAGGATCATTTTCTTTAATTATTCTGATGGCATTCTCAATGTGTTTGAAAAATTCAGTCATTTGTTTGATTGTAATCTATTTGATGGGCTCAGCAACAAAGGGCTCCTGATTTCTGGGAATAGAAAACATCATTCATATTGTTTTCCATTTCCAGAAGCTCTTCATTAATGAGCTCTGATAAGTGAGACTCGAGCAGTTCATCCACATTTTGTTTCATCTACCTGAGACAAATTTAAACGAAAATTTTTTAATTTAAAAAATTTACTTTTTAAAATCGCGTTATAGCGAAAACGCGTAATGTAAGATCGCGTATAACGAGGGATACCTGTATTAAATAATACTTGACAAAAACAATAAACCTGCTATGTAAGATATTTCCATATTGCCTCTTGATTGGCATCCTCAGTTGCAATTTTCTTTGCTTTTATAGAGCGAGCATAAAACGCGAGGGAAATGTAGTATTTCATCAAAGGTATAACAAGTTTTATGAAATGACTAATATAAATAATAATGGTACAAGCATAGTTCTATCTAATTTTTTATTTTACACCTATGGACGGAATGAACATTACTATGGGCACTTAGATTACATTGTTACGTAGATGAACGATTTTATGCCCCTTTCCAATCAGATTACTAAGGGGCAGGGCCAGTTCCAACCACGGGCTGTTCCCACAATCGTATAACAAGTTTTATGAAATGACTAATATAAATAATAATGGTACAAGCATAGTTCTATTATTTTATTTTACACCTATGGACGGAATGAACATTACTACGGGCACTTAGAATACATTGTTGCGTAGATGAACGATTTTTTGCACATTTTATGCCCCTTTCCAATCAGATTACTAAGGAGCAGGACCAGTTCCAACCACGGGCTGTTCCCACACCCATGAAGGACGGCGATCGCCGGGCCGGCCCAGCACTCCGAAAAAATTTTTCAGGAGATACCAGACCGGTCCTTCTGCGTAGCACGCCGACAGCGTTACCACTCGGCCATCCGGCCGTCGCATAGATGGTCGTTAAAAAAACAGTAATGAATGTAAAT
The DNA here is from genome assembly GCA_000484575.1 of Olivierus martensii. Classification (NCBI taxonomy): domain Eukaryota; kingdom Metazoa; phylum Arthropoda; class Arachnida; order Scorpiones; family Buthidae; genus Olivierus; species Olivierus martensii. The sequence goes on along the minus strand of AYEL01085319.1, from coordinate 14,841 downwards.
TTGTGATTTCCACATTGGCAGCTGCTAGACGCCCACCTTAGAGAGAACTCTGATTATAAGTGCCATCTTCTTCTTCACTTAATAATATGGAGGCTGTAGCTCGAGCTTTTTCCTCCGATGACGGACGCCCACCTTAGAGAGAACTCTGATTATAAGTGCCATTTTTAATAACCGGTTCGTCTAACTCAACATAAAATTAGGTATCGGTTCTGCCGAATCGGCTGAACGTGCACGAATAATAATAACCTGATGTTAAGAAATAAACGAATAACATCAGGAAAAATTGCTTTATTCGCAAATTTTCCAGTACCATCAAGGATCATACATATATTATATACTAAATACCTGTATTGGGAATCAGCATGTGTGCATTGGTATAACTATCCCCAACGCTATAACCCATAAACTGTGCTGTGTCTTTCGGTAAGTAACGATTCAGTTACTATTTTGGCATTTAGTGTAAAAATACAAATTTTATGCTTATAATATTTATGTATCTTACTAAGTTCGGGAAAACAGAATGATGATTAATTGTTTAGAACTGTAATAAAAATGTTTTATAAATGCCAGTCACCTTATAAGGCATTTCGTGATATTGTATATGACAACAAAGACACAGAGAAAAAAAGGAGTGAACAATGAGAGGTGATTGGAGTAATTAAGTTGGGGTCAAAAAAGATGCACTCTAGCGACCTTACAGTTACAAATATGACAACAAAGACAGAGAAAAAAAGGAGTGAACAATGAGAGGTGATTGGAGTAATTTAGTTGGGGTCAAAAAAGATGTACTGTAGTTGCAGACTCAGTTACTACAGTTGTCTTAGTCTGGTGTTAAAGTTGTGTTGTGTTCTGTTCGAGTTAAAACAAATCTGGTCTTTCTCTTGTAATATGGCTTATTTACAACAGTGATACCAATGCCGGCCTTCTCTATAAAGGGGCCCGGGTGCAAGAAACTTTTTGGGGCCCTAAAATATTTTTTCATAGGTAAAAATAAAGGGATTCGAAACATATTATATTGCGTAATATATCTTTATTTAAATATGCGATTTTTTTGCTATTTCATTAATCATTTCAGAAAAATTACAATTTTTGGCAATTTCCTTTTCGATGCTTAATATAGCAACTGCATTTAAGCGTTCTTCGCACATACTTGACCGAAGATAATTCTTTATTAATTTAATTTCCTAAACAAACGCTCTGCATTTGCTATAGTAACTGATAACGTAAAGAAAATTTTTAATACGGTTAGCACATTTGAAAATAATTCATTATAATTATTATTTAATATATATTGCAATATGTCTTGCGCGTTATTTATATCTGTTTGGTCCAAGATCAATTCTCGCAACAAATCAATTTTCTGGATTAGGTCTTCATTTACATCTTTACTATAAAGTTTTACAAAATTTTTTAAATGGTTTTCTAGTTCATTTTTTTCTAATGTTTGTTATATTAGTGATTAATTTAAAATCAGAAATAATACTGGGTATATTTTTAAATCTTTCATCTATTTGTACAATGACAGTATCAATCACAACGTTGAGAAATTAACATCTAAATTCCTCTACTGGGGATTGTAAAACTTCTGTTAGTTCGGAAAACAACATTTTTCTTTTTTCAGGGAAATCTGAAATATTCAACTTTTGTGCTATCATTTTTGCGAAGTCTAAAAATGTGTTAAATTTTGATCTTAAATTTTAGATTTCGTTTACTAAATTAAAAGCAGAGTCAAGAACAATATTGTTTTTGCTTGAAATATTTGTTCTTACTATTAATTTTTGACAATATTGTAATCCATACCAATAAGCATAAAATAAATGGCATTTCTTGTAATGAATCTAATAAACTTTCAGCTTCAGATACTGATGTGTTATCGTTACTTGCACTAATAAATTCTTCTTTACAAATTTCTTCAAACTATGTATACACTGCTTTGACTGCGTCGATTTTGGCTTCCCGTCGAGTATCATATAATGGTTTAAGAATAATATTTAAATGCTTTTGAATAATTTCCCACCTTTTTGTAGATGCAGAAAATAAGCAATATAAACGTTGCAATATTCCGAAAAAGTTTTTACAATATATGCTACTGGAAGCAGTATCCCAAATTATCAAATTAAAAGAATGTGATAAACAAGGTACATAAATTGCATGAGGATTTAAATATAAATATTCTAGATTGTGCGCCTTTATATTTTCCCGAAAGTAGCGACACTCCGCCATATTTGTACAAAGAGCAGCTTTGTCGTCTGCTAGTAAAACAATAAATTGATATATTTAATTAACATAATATAAGGAGATGTATATCATCAGATAATGAATCTTTTGAGAGCCACCTTGACAGCCCTTTTACTAAACATCCTTAACTTTGCACCGACTTAACAATCACTTCATAAAACTTAATAAAAACCCAGAAAATTACATCAGAAAACTTCTTTTAGGCTATCTCTTCTTTTTGATGTGGCCCGCGGCATCTTACAGGCTTATTAAATGGCCCTTGAATTAAAATGAGTTTGAAACGCCTGCTGTATATAATTTATTTTTCATATTAGAGTATTAATATACATAATATATAACATAATGCTTTAACAGAGAATTAACATATCCTACGTATTAATGCTGTATGTTAAGGTGTGGTCTTGGGTATGGTACAGTACTCATTTTAATATTTTTTTTTTAAATATACAGTGGTTCCTCGGTATACGTCCGCTTTGGAATAAGTCCAACTTGGTATACGTCCTGTTTGGATGCAAAAAATTTTGCTTGGTGTCCAAGTTTTGTTTGGAATACGACCGATTCGCGTGCTAGAACATGTATGAGTCTGTTGTGTATCTCTTAAAAACACATTATTTATATAAAACTTGCAGAGAAGTACCACCCCCAATAAAGTCTAAACAAGTCGTAATAGTATTGTCGGGAATGACCAGACAACGTCATATTTTCGAAACATCCTGAGGAGAAGGCAAAAGCAAAGTTCTTTGGACAGATTTTAGTAAAAGTCAAAACCTGGTGAGCCTCAGCAAGGTTCATGTAGGGAAAAGAGAGAGAACATAGTAAGAGAAAAAACACCAGAATTTTAGATTCCTGAAGTTTTATTGGAAGAGGACTTTCCTTCCAAACAATAACACCTCCTCCTCCTCTCTTCTCAGCATCATCCTAGTAGGCATTCGACTTTTCTCAGCAAGGTGGTGAGGTTAAATTTTCATTTATTTCATCTACTGTAATTGTTTTTGTATTTATGTATTTTAGTATTAAGCAGTGTTTAAATTATTTTATACAACACCATCAATGTATAATATGCCAATAACAATAGGATTTTTTCATGGGAATGGATTAATCATTTTCCCTTTATTTATGGGAAAAATTCATTTGGAATACGTCCTGTTTGTAAGTCAAGGATTTGGAACGGATTAAGGACGTTTACCGAGGTACCACTGTGTTTTAAAGTTTTTAGTGAATGAATTATATAGTTTGCAATTCTACCACAAATTTCTGACAATTGTATATCTTCAGACATGCACAACATTAAAAATTATAGAAGCTGATGATAGATTTTTGAAATTGAAATGTATACTTCAATATTGATATTAGTGTGTCTTAAGTATGTCTGATAATGAATATAATATTAGAAAACAGAAATAGTCTTTACAGATCCATATGCTTTAAATCAATGAATTAAGTATTTTTTGGCTGAAATGGAAATTTTTTTTTCTTTTTGGAAAAGTAGAATTTAAGTTTAATATATATACAAAAATCTTTTATTTCATAGTAAAATTAATGAATTATTAATATTGGAAAACAGAAATTAGTCTTTACAGATCCATATGCTTTAAATCAATGAAATAAGTATTTTTTGGCTAAAATGGAAATGCTTTATTTTTATTAAGGATATACCTAATCAATATTTCAATAATTGTTTCTTGATTAAATCAATTAAATTGATTATTAAATTAATTTAATTGATTTAATCGAGAACAATTATACATTCCTAAATACATTTAAAATCTATAAGAAGTATCGACGGAAATATTTATTGATAATTATCACTTTGATCAGGAATGGTACCTGTTTATCCATGTTCAATTATATTTTTCATTTATTTTATTCAGTTGTCAGTATATTAATTTTTGAAATTAATATCTCTTTCACTCTTTCGATTTAATTTTTACATTCCATTACCTAACAGCCCATCATATCGATAAAAAGTTACGATATTTACATTCTGTTGACTATTTAGCATGCACCGATATACAAACGAACGGGGTTTCTTTACACAAAAATGGCGGAAAAAATGTCACGTGATACTGAGCAGCCTATGGGAGCGCTACATTGTCGGCAAATGCGCCGGAAAAGAGTTTCCCTACTTTCCCTATGTAGTATTTTAGTTGAACTTTTATTGTGGTGCCATCTGTTATCAAAATTTATTAATATAGTGTATATATAGACCAAAACAGATGAGCTAGAACAAATAAAAATAAAAATTTAGATTTTCAGATAATTATAAAGTAGCAGATGTATAATAAGCTGTAAATAAAAATTACACTTCTTTATTATTAATCATTAATTAAAGTCTAAATGGATTATTCTTGATATTTTATAAATACAGAAAAAATTCTTCAGCGCATAATTCTTTCTTAATAAATTTAATCAAAGAAAAATTCCAATATAAAGCAATATCAGATTGTGTGTATGATTAAATATTCTGTTAATAAAATATTAAATAAAAACTATTTTTTAAAAAAAGATTGATCGGATACCGCGTGACACAGGGTTAAAGCTGTGGTTTATCACCAGGGAGGATCCGGGTTCAAATCGAGGTCTCATACCTCCAGTTTTTCGGGAGATATCCGAGCTCGGCCCAACCCATTGAAGCTTATCTTTCAATCTTCTGGCTAACTCCAACATGGGTGTTGGCCTGGCTGTGATAGACTCTACAAATGACCGTCACCAGATCATATACAGTATATCCCATATGCGATATGACGGCTTAACTACACTAATGTAATTTGAACTTTTTAAAAAAAAATATGACAATTTTGAATTCATTTATTTATATCAAAATTATGTTTAAATATCCGAAAATTTTACCACTTTTATTTAAAGTTAAAACAGGTAAATTTGTACTCGCAAATTAAGTTTTATAAACCTACATAATATAGTAAAAGATTTCGGTCAATACATAATATCCAGTTTGATAATAATTAGTTCTGATAAATGATAGGACACTTGTGTGATCAGAAGGTGCATAATTCATTTCACTCTGATTTTCTATATTTTCTTTGTAATTATTTGTTATTTGGGTTTTTTGACAACCAGATGACGCCACGTTCCATTCTGGAAGAATACTAAGTAGAGGAGAAACAAGCCCTTCCACAGGTGCTCACCCCTGTGGAGTCAACCGGATTGTGGAGGACGGAGATCGACGGGCCGAGCCCGGAGCCCATGATAAACATTTTCAATGGTGTGGGACCCATGACTCGAACCCGGATCCTCCAAAGTGGAAACCGAAACATTTCCACGCGGCCAATCCGGCCCACTAAATAAATCGTATTAAAAATAAATTAATATATTCTCATTATACAGGGTGTTTTCTAGCACCCATACCACCCTTTTTTCTCGGAAACGCGATAAGATATATTTTCTAACACCCGTACCACCTTTTTTCTCAGAAATGCGATGAGATAAGAAGTAGGGGAAAAAATTTTGATTACCAAAGTATATCTGAAGAATCGAATGGGCATGATAGAAATTTTGTGGGCCCATCAAAAGTAGAGGCACAAGGGGTCAACTATGAAATCGCCAATGGAAACAATGCCGATTTTGGCATAATTGGATAGAACTGTAAAAAACAAACAACTTTTGTTTTGAAAGTTTTTTTAATATCACTTACGGTTGTGAGATAACACAAAAAGAAGATGCCGTCGCATGTACCGCTGATGGGGCTATTCAAGCAATAATAAAAGGAAGAATCTGACATAGGACATCTGGTTGTTATTACTAATACCTTCTGTCCTATCAATTCTTTAATTGAGTGACTGTGGTATGCTGATTATAGATATAAGTCTAGTCCTAAGTTACTAACACACTAACATTTCATTTAATTAAAACATAAAAAAACTAAAAATAAAATAGTAAAAAAATAAAAAATCATTAGTTTTAGGTATTAAGTCTTTTATGATTATAGATATAAGTCTAGTCCTAAGTTACTAACACACTAACATTTCATTTAATTAAAAAATAAAAAAACTGAAAATAAAATAGTAAAAAAATAAAAAATAATTAGTTTTAGGTATTAAGTCTTTTATTAACTTAAAAAAGTTTTCTCTTAACATACTTTCTAGATATACTACTAACATAGTTCTAAATTTCTAATAACATAGTACTTAATTTCTACTAACATAGTTCTAAGCTTCTTTCTAACTTAAAATAGGTTTTTAATATTCCTCTATACAGGGTTACTCTCACACATGTCATCACGTAGGTTAAGTTGGGAGAGTTCTTTGCTTTTTCTACATTTTGCATTTAATTTTGGCCCAGAACGGCTCCCTTAGTACTCTATTTGAGTGGAAAGGGGCAATCAAAATTTAGCCACCAAGCTTACCATACAAAAGAAAAAAGACATAGGGCATCTAAGCACATCCATGGCACTCAAAGGGCTGAAACAAGTCCAGAAACCCTTGTTCTTGAGTATGACTCCATGCTGAACTGTAATGGCGAAAGACTTGTCACACCTGCAGTTCTAGTGCTACTATCGAGTATCAGAATTCATCTTAAATCTTCATATTACTGCTCTTTGCGGCTTCAATAATGTTTGGCAATGTACAGGTGCCTTCTGTCTGATTTTTATTCTTACTGCTTGAATAGCCCAATCGGCGGTACATGCGGCGGTATCATTTTTGTGATATCTCACAATACGTAAGTGATATTAAAAACTTTCAAAACAAAAGTTGTTTGTTTTTCACAGTTCTATCCAATTATGCCAAAATCGGCATTGGTTTCCATTGGAGATTTCATAGTTGATCCCTTGTGTTAACATAGTTGTAAGTCTATTACTAACTTAAAATAAGTTTCCTCTTCTCATATTTTCTAGATATATTACTAACACAGTTTTAGGTTTCTAATAACACAGTACTTAATTTTTCTACTAACATAGTTCTAAGCTTCTACCTAACATGAAAGTCGGCCGGATGGCCGTGTGGGAAAGCTTCGGCTTACCACCCTGGAGGATCCGGGTACAAATCCGGGTCCCACACCTCCAATTTTTCACGAGGGGTCCGGGCCAGGCCTGTTGAACCTCATCTTTCAACCATCCGGTTGACCCCATCATGGGTGCTGGCCAGCCTGTGATGGGCCGGTTGACCCCATCATGGGTACTGGGTAGTTTGTGATGGGAGCTATAAATGGCCGCCGCCAGATAAAGAATATCCCATGAGGATTTGACGGCGTAATAAAACTAACTTAACCTAACCTAACATGAAATGAGTTGGGTTATTTCACACATGTCATCACATAGGTTAAGTTGAAAGGTCTGTTTTTTCTACATTTTCACATAGATTAAGTTGGAATGGTTCTTTGCTTTCTACATTTTGCTTTTAATTTAATCTTGGCCTATATGGCTTCCTTACTACCTTTATTTGAAGTGGAAAGGGGCAATCAAAATTTAGCCACCAAGCTTACCATACAAAAGAAATAGGGGCAATCAAAATTTAGCCACCAAGCTTACCATACAAAAGAGAAAAGACCACAAGCGGGTGCCGCCAGATACAGTATATCCCTCATGCAATATGGCAGTCAGTCGGCCGGATTGGCCGAGTGTACAAAACACAATCAAATATTGAAGTTCGTCGGCCGGATTGGCCGTGTGGAAACGCTTCGGCTTTCCACTCTGGAGGACCCGGGTTCGAGTCTCGGCTCCCACCCCTTGAAAATATTTATCATGGAGTCCGAACGCGATTTGTCGATCCTATCCTCCACAATCCTGTTGACCTCTCCGCAAGTGAGCAGCCTCTGGAAGGGCTTGTTTTGCCCCCACTTAGTGTTCTTCCAGAATGGAAAATGGCGTCATTTGTTGTCAAAAAATAGAAAACAATGTAAAGTTCTAGATCAGTAATTCTTAACTGGTGTTCTCCGGAACACTGATGTTCCGCGAACGTATTTATTTCTTTTGCATATTTTACGTCCCCTTTCCAATCAGGGAGATTACTAAGGGGGCGGGCCAGTTCCAACCATGGGCTGCACCCACACTGGTGGAGAGGGCCGGATAGTGAAGGACGGGGATCACCGGGCCGGGCTCAGTACCCCGGAAAAATCCGGGACCAGACTCGGGACGCGAATCCGGGTTCTCTTGCGTGGCACGCCAATACGTTACCACTCGGCCATCCGGCCGCCTCGGCGAACGTGCTACAAGTGTTCCCCGAAATTATGAGAGCGAGGTCTACTTTGAATGACCTTAGCGTACTGCGCAGTACGCATTTTATAATGTAGATAAGATTCAAATTGCATTTTTGAATAAACTATTAAGCAGACTTACCCACAATAGCACTTAAGATTTTGCTACAGTTCTCGACATCATATTTGTGTGAACTAGGCTTTTCAACACTAATGAACATAAAAACTAAAAAAACGTGAAAAAATCAGGAATATTGATGAAGAAATTAATATAGTTTTATCACATATTATACCTGACGGCTCAAATCTTCAAAAGACAATTAACTCAGGCATCGCATTAAACTTGATTTAAAAATGTTCCATTTCGTGTAAAAGAGAATCAGGTCTTAAGAATATATATTTTTTTAATCAATGTTTTTTTACTGTTATTTAATGTATAATGTATAATTTTTAGTAAATATATGTTCATGCATATTTTTGTGGTTTGTTTTTTTTCTTAGCACAGATTTCTATACCTGCCATAGATAGCTCGCTTTCTATTGTTCTCCCCTGATCTTTGTGAAGCTGATCTTGAGCTGACTGAATGTATAATGTATAATTTTTAGTAAATATATGTTCATGCATATTTTTGTGGTTTGTTTTATGATCTTAGCACAGATTTCTATACCATAGATAGCTCGCTTTCTATTGTTCTTCCCTGATCTTTGTGAAGCTGATCTTGAGCTGACCGGAAGCCGCTGAACAAAGGAAACCGCTGGTACAATTAACTCAGGCATCGCATTAAACTTGATTTAAAAATGTTCCATTTTTCTAAAAGAGAATCAGGTCTTAAGAATATATATTTTTTAATTAATGTTTTTTTACTGTTATTTAATGTATAATGTATAATTTTTAGTAAATATATGTTCATGCATATTTTTGTGGTTTGTTTTATGATCTTAGCACAGATTTCTATACCATAGATAGCTCGCTTTCTATTGTTCTTCCCTGATCTTTGTGAAGCTGATCTTGAGCTGACCGGAAGCCGCTGAACAAAGGAAACCGCTGGTAACAAAGCCGGAGTCTACCTTCGCTGAGTCGTTAGTTGAATACATTTCTTGCTATTTGTGATTGCTTTTTTGTTTTTTTTTTGCGTTATTGATATATTGTTTAGCATATGGATGTAAGAATGAGCAAATACGAGGTGATAGAAGGTAGGAAATGTTTTTCATTTGGGAAGATTCTACTTTCACTGCTTAAAATAAGAAATTGATGTTATTGTATTTACAACTGTATCGATTTAATAGATAATTAAAGGTATGTAATAATTTAAGATTGAAACAAATTCTAAGCTTAAACATTAGAAATATTCAATAAGCATTCATATATCCATCTATTTTATCGCATTGTGGCAGGTAAACTAAAATGTTTACTTATATTATTTTGTATTAATAGTACTATTATTTTGTATTAATAGTGCTATTAATAGTGCTATTATGTTCTTGTTTATTATTATTATAATCTTTGTCAATAAAATAAAATTTTATTCATTCTGTTTGTTTGTTATTTTTTCATAACTTTACATTTTTTAGCATAAATACCATATAATAATGGTTTTTTGACAATTCACCCTCGATGGCCTTTAAAACTATTTTTTTTCTTCCTGAAACATTAAACGATTAGAAAAATGCGAAAATTGGAATATTTTGAGCACTTCATTCGAATTATCGAAAATGTATATTTATAAAAAATTATAATAAAAAAAAAATGGTTGAATACCCCATTTTTGGGTACTATATCTTATAATCTTTGTCAATAAAATAAAATTTTATTCATTCTGTTTGTTTGTTATTTTTTCATAATTTTACATTTTTTAGCATAAATACCATATAATAATTGTTTTTTGACAATTCACCCTCGATGGCCTTTAAAACTATTTTTTTCCTTCCTGAAACATTAAACGATTAGAAAAATGCGAAAATTCGAGTATTTTGAGCACTTCATTCGAATTATCGAAAATGTATTTTATAAAAAATTATAATAAAAAAAATGGTTGAATACCCCATTTTTGGGTACTATATCCTTTTTATTAACTTTTAGGATCTGTTCATCACATTTTTTAAAATAAGTGGGTTACGTCTGGCCACCAAAATAAAGTCAATTTACTATAGCGTTGAAAGTAGATTCGTGAAGGTACCCCATCATTAACCCCACCGTTTACGGCTTTACTTTTAAACAATGACCAGACCATCTATGTATAGAAATCTGTGGATCTTAATGATATAGAGCAAAATAAAGTCAATTTACTATAGCGTTGAAAGTAGATTCGTGAAGGTACCCCATCATTAATCCCACCGTTTACAGCTTTACTTTTAAACAATGACCACACCATCTATGTATAGAAATCTGTGGATCTTAATGATATAGAGTGGCGCCCAACCCGAGACACTCGTGCCACCTAGTGGCACAAAATAGAATTAAGAGTGATACGCGGCAGTGGCGCGAATTACTCTTATTTAATATTCGCACATTACACAAAAATTCGTTACAAAGTCAATTAGAAATTTATTAATTTCTAATTGATTTTGTAACGAATGTAATCTTATGCTTGTGATTAATAAATAAAATAAGTAACCTATTTCTGTTTATTTCGTGTAAATCACCTAAAAGAAGTGGCACGCTCAGCATTTTTGCTCTTCATAGTGGCAGTGCTTCGAAAAAGGTTGGGTACCACTGTGATATAGTGTTCCGCAAATTTTCTTTACAATCAAGTGTTCCGTGACTTCGAAAAGGTTAAGAACCACTGTTCTAAATCAATAAATAAATTAAAAAGCTAATTTATTTACTGGGAGGTGGAAGCGTGCTTCCATTTCTAGCCGGGTTCAATTCCCGGGTCTCACATCTACAGATTTTTCAGGAGGGGCAGTGGCGCGTTATCCTATGAGCAAAAAGGGCAATTGCCAGGGGCCTCCATCAACAGGGGGCCCCAAAGTCCCCAAATCAATATTCTATAAACTCATTTTTATAGTAAAAACATCGGAAATTAAATTTCTATCCCATATCTGGGATCTAGATTGCAGATGTGGCGCAGGCGTATGGCAATATATGAAATATAAACACCCTAGCGCAGGACAGACGCATTGTCGTGTACAGATCAGCTCTATGCAACGATTCTATCTCATAATATATTTTCTTTGGGACCTTAGAGGGTCATTCCGCCCCCTATTCTGCTGACGAGGCTGAACATAGGCTGAAGTATTTTCTTTGGGACCTTAGAGTGTCATTCCGCCCCCTATTCTGCTGACGAGGCTGAACATAGGCTGAAGGACTTCGGCGGCGAAATAAGCGCGGTATACGATATCTACTACTAATCATCAATAACCAGAGCAAATGTATAATTGAATTTTATTGTTTTTATTTCAAAATAGAAACCATCCCCGTAGAACGGGCCATTATAATTGTCAATCTTAAAATCTATATCACATTGCACATGGTTAGATTATACCGGAGGCATGGAATTTCCCTCGAAGAAAAATTCAACTCTGTACACGGGGCTCCCAAATTCTAATTTGCCCGGGGCCTCGTGAAGCCATAACGCGCCGCTGAGGAGGGGTCCGGATTTGGCATGTTGAACCCCATCCTGTCTCTGACTGCTGATTCCATTAGGGATGTAGACGGCCCATGGTGGGAATTAGAATGTCCCACCGCTTAGTACCTACACGGTGAAAAATAGCATTAAACTGCAAGAAAAAATCTGAGAATTTATGAGAGCCCTAAAATCTGGAAGCACTAGGTTGCAGTCTAATAAGCCTATATATAAATCCGGCACTGCTTATTCCTTTTTCTCATGTTTATCTCTTATTATTCGCCAAAAATATAGCCGGATAACGCAATATCGGATAAGAGAATTTCTTCTATAATTAATATTGATATTTGGCATAAATAATGAATCTAAATAATGCAGTTACAAATTCTTAGGATTAATATTTTTTAAAATAATTTCAAGATACAATATAGCCATCCTTTAACATAGAAATTATTCGCTGTCATATTAAGCTGTTCTACATTCAATACATACACAACTGGATTAGAAAAATTAACTTTATATAAAGAAAAGACGAACATCTGACATTTACTAAAATTCTGGCAGTTTGCCGAATTCGGCAAATTGCCAAAGATCTGAGTAAAAAATTACATAAAATTCCAAAATTTTTTATTCATAATTCTTATTTATTAAGTAAGATATAGTTGATCAGATGGCTGCGATGAAGCTTTCTGCGCTTCTATCCTGGAGAATTCGTTCAATTCCCGATCTCTCATTTCCGAAGATTTTTCAAGATGGATCCGGATCCAGATAGTTGAACCTCATTCTCCACATGACTATGATCTCACTGGAAGTGTATTGTTAGCATGGAAATGCCCCCTCGGTTACTATTTAAATCTTAAAAAATGTTACTACTTTATTGAATATTAGTTTGGATGTGATGATTTAATGATTTACAAAAAAAGCAATTGATTACTTCATGCATTTCGCTGACATCTTTTGCACTTTTAAAATTTTTGTTTGCACTCCCATCATATGGCTCCCAGAATCAAAACAAATTTGGAGAGCTAACTTCACAGTTGCCCTCCAAATTAAGGGAATCTATATAGGTCTTAGCTTCATAAACTGATATGTCGTATCTTATATGACTGATGACTTGAGTGATCAACCGTTCTGAATTTTGTAAGACAATCAGATTTTCAGCTCTCATTAATGGTATTTCGAAAGAGCTCTGGGCGGGACGCCATTTATCCCGATTTATCACACAACAAAAAATAAATATATATAAATATAGTAATATTGGAGGCCGGATGGCCGAATGGTAACGCGTTAGCGTGCCACGCAGGAGGAGCCGGATTCGCGTCCTGAGTGTGGCAAATCTCCTGAAAAGTTATTTCGGGGTGCTGGGCCCGCGGCCCTGCGATCCCCGTCCTTCAACATCCGGCCCCCTCCACGGGTGTGGATGTAGCCCGTGGTTAGAACTGGCCCCGCTCCTTAGTAATCTCCGAGTGGAAAGGGCCGTAATAATACAAAAAATATATATAGTAATATTATAGATAGTATTGAAATTCATTAATTAGCATAATGTGAATGTATACAGAAAGTTAATCAAAATAAATATTCATTTGCATCTTCGATGCTTATTTGTCTAAAATTCCAAACATACAGTCCAAGTTTCTAATAATTAGAATCAATAGCAATTAACGTCAGGGCCAACATCAATTAACTGTGATTCAGGCAGTTCACACTGGTTTGTCCGAACCAGTTATTAAAATTGCCGAAATCTCGCAAGTGTTGGGCTCAACCTTATAATAAGCGATACAGCTTCTATAGAGAGGAATTCGCTTCAACTTATAGCGCTATCTAACGAACGGGGTTATGAAACACTTTCATGTGATCAACGCATGCCCAGATATTGAAAGTTTTGTGCAAAATCGGAAATGGCGCCAAGATAAAGATTTCAGTCTACAGACCACGAAATACAGACGAAAGAAACCGAGTGTTTGAAATCAAAGATTTATACTCTAAAATTATTATTATATATGGTAAGATTCTAGTTGAATCATAGCACGGGGATATATGATAAGCGGCCGTCGTCACTTCGAAATTATATTCTTAGTTTTTGATTATATGATAGATTCTAATAAAACATCTTTTATATTCTTACTTTTTGATTATATGATAGATTCTAATAAAAACATCTTGATAGCCCAGATAGTTTTGGAATCAATCTTTAATACAACGGAATTGTCGATTCGTATTTTATACATCAGTTGGTGGGCGACGAATCTTCAATTCTCTAATGTATAGATCCGCGTGCTATGGTTCAACTAGAATCCTACCTTATATATTTTAAGTTTAGCAACATGAAATCTAAAAAGGAATCAAATTATTGTTCGTTAGAAGATTGTAATAACAATTCATTTGATAAAAGAATGTATAGATTTCTCAAAGACAAAGAAAGGTTAGTACAAATTTTTGCTTTGAAATTTTTATCTAGTTGACAAATATTCATTAATTCTTGCAAATTTTTCGTTTTGTGGCAATGAATATCTGTTTTGCTATCTTAAAATAACTTATGATTTAGAATACAGTATTTTACAATGAAAAGAATGATCATTAAAAATTACTTTATGTAAACTTCCTTATTTATATGAAATTTAGAAATACAATACAGATTTTAATCTGTTTAATCCAAAAAATATATACACAAAATAGAAAATATGATAATGATTCAAGTAAAAGTTGAGCTTACCTGTGGGCGGCCGTGTGAAGCATATTTTATACATTAGTCGGTGGGCGGCGAAATTCTGTTGTGTTAAATATTCATTCCAAATAAACTATACATTAGAGCAGTGTTTCCCAAACTTTTGACATATGTGTACCCTTTCTATAATTTTCGTAACGCTGAGTACCCCTCGTCAAAAAAA
>AYEL01085318.1:0-25191 GCA_000484575.1 Olivierus martensii | reverse complement strand
GTGCGCAGATCACCCGAACATGTATAATAAAATTTGACAAACGATGACGTTAACGGGAAAGATAACGACAGGTTTTGCAGCCAGGATAGCTCATATCGATAGACCACGGTTTTCGTCTCTGAGTCTGACGTCATTCGCGTCTGAAAGAGAGACCAGAGAGAGAGTGACCAGAATACAGCCCCAGTAGGGGTTTTAGAACCGTCCATGAACCAGACCAAACCACCCTTGATAGTGCACGCAAATCCCCCCCCTCCCCAGTCCTCCAAACTGGGAAAAACAACAGTGAAGGGCCGGAAAAAGTTAAATTTTGGCACCATGTAATTCTTAACCATCCCAAGAATGTTACACTGTATACTGTTCCCACTCAAAAGACAGATGCTCCACCTTATGGGTCCAAGAAATCCCTCTCCCAGAAGAATTAAGCCTATAATAGCCCTCCCGTGCACTCGCTTTAACAAACAAATGCAGAGGAGGAATGCACAAGAGGACATAAAAGCCACACAGGCCCGAAAGACACGGCAAAGAGGGGAAACCAGGACATTAATGCCCTGATACAAGAACACTGGCAAAATGCCATCTGGTCCCGCCGACTTAAAGGGCTTAAAAACACTTATAGTTCATCTAATGTTAGATTGATTAATCATCCCCCTCACAAGATCCCAATCCTTCCTCGAGGCATGATAAACACGCCCATCAAGGTCAGACTGGACTTGCAAGGAGGATGAGTCCTCAATCAAGGTAGACCCAGGAAAGTGTACCCGAAAAAGTTCCTTTAAAGAGTCCCTGCAAGTACTAGTCATACTGCCATTAGGCAGCTTAATAGACCCAACCCTGCAATAATCCCCATTAGACATTATCCCCATAATTTTGAATTTAATTTTGACATCATGTCAAAACAGAAACTGGAGGAAACATGAAAGGTCACTGCCCGGTTATCCTCCAATACGGGCGGAAGGCTAACTACGACAGGGTTTCGCCTGATGCCCTGAAGGGGTCGTTAACGACACTACATCTTTTACTACCCTAGTGCCACTCAACTCTTGACATGATACGTTACACCTTAGTTTGGGTAGGGCGCTCTCTTACTGTAGTCTCTTAGCCACCTCACCTAGCTACCAGTAGCAAAGCTACCGCCGGCATAGCTCTCAGGATCCTTGGAACACGCAAGCTCCCCCATCACCACGACAAGGTGGAGACGCCATCGAGGAGCATGGGAGACCCTACCAGTAGCAAAGTACCGCCGGCATAGCTCTCAGGATCCTTGGAACACGCAAGCTCCTCCCTCACCACGACAAGGTGGAGACGCCATCGAGGGAGAAGTCCCATAATTCCATTTTAGTAACACCCCCAACCGCTTCAAGTGGCGCTGCAGAGCAGCGACGCTACTTAACGTTAAGCTGTCTCGCTTATTATATACTCGCTTTGCACATAACTCGAGAGATTCATCAAATCGCTTGTCATAGAGGACGGAAAACGAAAATTCAGTTAAATTCTTGCCAACTTGTAAAATTTTTTATTGTATAAATGAAATAAACACAATAATAAATTATCTAGAAGTCATGAGCGCGATTCACTGATGTTTACGTCTAATATTATTTGAAAATACAGTAGTTGATTGTAGCGGAAACTACGACTTCTTCATATCACAATTTCGCGCAAACAGGTTATGTTAGGTAACTAAGCCGCCATATCTCACGAGGGATCTACTGTATCTGGCGGCGGGAACTTATAGAGTTCACCATAGGCTGGGCAACACTATGATGGCGTCAACAGGATAGTCCCGGACTCCTCCTGAAAAACTGGAGGTGTGGGACCCAGATTTGAACCCGAATCCTCCAAGGTGATAAACCACAGCTTTACCACGCGGCCATCCGGCCGATCGCGCAAATAGGCAACCGACTAGACCACCATGTCGGCCGGATTGGTCGCATGTACAAAACACAATCAAATATTGAAGTTCGTCGGCCGGATTGGCCGTGTGGAAACGCTTCGGCTTTCCACTCTGGAGGACCCAGGTTCGAGTCTCGGGCCCTACCCCTCAAAAATATTTATCATGGAGTCCGGGCCCGGCCCGTCGATCCCCGTCCTCTACAATTGGGCAGAATCCTCCACAGGGGTGGGCAGCCTTTGGAAGGGCTTGTTTCGCCCCGCCACTTAGTATTCTTCCAGAATGGAAAGCAGCGCCACCCTAACTATAGGGCTAAATGGGCTATAGCCCTGGGGCGCCAGCCTTTTGGGGTGGCAATTTTATTTTTGCTCATATCAGTTTGACGACTGGAGAGCTAACTATAGGGCTAAATGGGCTATAGCCCTGGGGCGCCAGCCTTTTGGGGTGGCAATTTTTTTTTTTGCTCATATCAGTTTGACGACTAGAGACATATCACTTCAAAAAATTGATACTACAATTGAATATACGCTTCTTTAGAAATTGTTAGATTATACTCTTCTTTAGAAAAACTTTTATAAAATTTTTTAAACGAAACACAGAATCATTTAACGTTTACAAATTGGAAGATATAAAATTGTCCGGATGCAATGAGAACAAACGATTACACAAAAGAAAACAATATGACGAAAATACATCGGCGAAAGTTGATTTTGATGCCAATACCGAATTCTACATAAATACATATGCTATTATTGATAAATTTCTGTCAAAAGTACAAAAGAGAAAGTGTGCATATGATGACATTTACTCAAAATTTGGCTTTCTGATCAATTTAAAAAATTTAAATGAAAACACAATTAGAAAGAATGCTGCAGAGTTATGTAAACATTATGTTGAAGATCTAGAAAATAATTTTATCGAAGAATGCCTTCATTTTAAACACGCTAAATTTACGTGTGAAGATAAAGAAAATATATCTACTGAGGAACTTAGTTTGAGGACAATAATTGATTCAAAAATTGAATCTACATTTCCTAATGTGGCCACAACAATGTGCATTTTTTTAAGTATTGCCGCTACAAATTGCAGCGGTGAAAATCTTTTTCAGCACTTAAAAAGAATAAAAAATTATTTACTCTCTTCTTTGGGACAGGGTAAATTAAATGATTTAAGTATTTTATCCATAGAGAGTGATTTATTTAATTCTTTAAATACGTGTGATATTATTAACCAGTTTGCTAAAGAAAAAGCTAGGAAAATAAATATTTAAATTATACATTTTTGTTTATATAATTTGTTTTCGTTCATGTAGGTTATTTGAATTTTGTGTGAATTTTATATTTTTATTTGTTTATTGGTAATATATTGACTTTTTCTAATTCTGAAGCTTTTGTAAAACATCACCGGTCACCTCGTACCCGCTTCTCCTCCCATATATTTTCTTATGAAGAGGGACGCATTATTATTAGTAGCCCACGGGCGCCAAATATCTTAGGACGGCCCTGATGGAAAGTGGCGTCATCTGTTAACAAAAAAATAGGTAACCGTAAAATAGTTTACCTTGACCTTGATAAGTAACTGTATATTGATATGTAACTACATTTTCTTCTTGTACATTGTACTTCAAATCATTTGCAAATCTTTGTCCAAATTAGAGATATTAACATGGCACTGTTCAGAACAATAAAGTTATTTAAAATTGCAACGAAATGAATGATTTTTGTATAGTTAATTGATTAGTATTATATTTTAACTTTTATATGCTTATTTCAAGTATTCTATTATTATATGATTAGATGGAGATCATTTTCCTCGAGGAAAATAAATGCATAAAACGGTTTAACCTCATATAATATGGTATAATGAATTTGAGAGAATTAATGAATTGGAGGCATTTTCATCACAAATATTATATATCGTGATCAGTCGGATTGGTAGCATGGAAACGCTTCGGCTTTCTAGTCTGGGGAGTCGGATTCTAATCTCTGGATACACTTGGAAATATTTATCATGGGTCTAGACCCGGCCTATCGATCCCAGTCCTCTACATTCCGGCCAACCCTCTGTCGACAATATTGTAGAGGACGGAAATCCATGGATGGGTAGCTTGTGGCAAGGTTGTCTTTTGTCAACAGATGACTCCACTTTCAATTCTCTAAGAACACTAAGTGTCGGAGTGAAACAAGTCCTTCCACAAGCTGCTTACCCTTACAGAAGGGCCAGCTGGATTGTGGAGGTTGAGATCGATTGGCCGGGTCCGGACCATATGATAAATTTCTTCAAGGGGATCTGAGGCTAGATCTCGGATTCTCCAGAGTGGAAAACCGAAGCGTTTCCACACAACCAATCCTGCCGACCATAGCAAAGTTTGTTATAGTCCCGTCATTTAGTAATCTCATTGATAACGCTTTTGCGTTATCAATGAGATAACTAAATGACTTATAACTAAATGACTTATCAATGAGATAACTTCATTTAGTAATCTCATTGATAACGCTTTTGCGTTATCAATGAGATAACTAAATGACTTATCAATGAGATAACTATGCGTTACCACGATTACTAAATGACGTGGTAAGCGATTACTAAATGACGTGAAAGCGTTACCACGATTACTTTAGTAATCGTGGTAACGCTTTTGCGTACCACGCAGGAGGATCTGGTTCGCGTCCCGAATGCGGCATCTCCTGAAAAGTAATTTCGAGGTTCTGGGCCCGGCCCGACGATCCCCGTCCTTCACCATCCGGCCCCCTCCACGTGTGAAAACGCTTCGGCTTTCCACTCTTGAGGACTCGGGTTCGAGAGTCGGTTTCCACCCGTTGAAACAAGCCTTTCCACAGACTGCCCACTCCTGGGAGGGTCAGCCGGATTGTGGAGGATGGGTCCGACGGGCCGGGCCCGAACCCCATGAAAATATTTATCATGGGGTTCGATCCGGCCCGTCGGTACATCGGCCATAAAGATCGAGTTAATTCCTGACGAGGAATAATAATATCTATATTTGTTAATTAAAATAAATATTTTGTGTAAAAAGTTTATTTATTAATTGCATTTCTTTATATGTGTATTTAATATTTTTGATAGAAATTTTAAAAGACAACAAAAATATTAAATAATCACAAAATAGTAATTTTTTCATTAATAAAAATACATTGTACAATAATCCATTTCAGTTTCGATAAAAAAAATTCTTAAAAAGACGAGACTCGAACCCGCAACTTTCTGAAAATACTACTGCGGCTCTTATTAGCATGTTAATATCAATCAGTATATAAACAACATAGAAAACTTAAAAACCCCATTTTTCAGGAATGCTTGAGAGTTGCGTCATATTACTTCAACATGGGTTTGTGGGAGGGTAGTACTACAACATATGTGAAAATCGAAAAAATCGGAGGGGGCCATGTTTGGCACTCCCCTTGTTAGTTTGCACTGGTCAGATGTTTCTTATATATTCGTTGAGCTTAATAGTAAAAACAGGTCGGTTGGTCCGAATTCGGTGGCCCTTGTTAGTTTGCACTGGTCAGATGTTTCTTATATATTCGTTGAGCTTAATAGTAAAAGCAGGTCGGTTGGTCCGAATTCGGTGTTGCTGAGAACAGTGTTCCCATGCCTGGGTTTTACCACCCAGATCTGGATTTTTTGATTGTCATCTGGGTTTATGGTTTTTTTCACTAAAATATCTCATTTTCTGAGTTTTTCTGATAATTTTTAATTTTCAGTCAAAATTTATTTTTATTTCTTGTAAATACAGTAAAATTTAATACATATAATAATTTACAATTTTTTAAATTGTATATTCTAACAACACTGATCATAATTTGTAATATTTCAAGTGCTTGTACAAAGTTTTTGTTCGTGTGCAACTGATTCCGTGTCGTGTTAACTCCATCTCTCCCACTCGCTGATTACAAATGAATCCAGAGAACTTTTAATACTGTATATACAATACTGTTGAACTTCGGGATGTAAGTCACCTTACACGCCCCTGGCGGATTAATGAGGACAAATACCATACCAAAAAGAATATTTGTTTAGACGTTTCTATTGGCGGATGGCGTCTTATTGGGGTTTGCCTATTCCATTAACATAGGGAAGATCCTTTCCGCAAAATTTCTTGGCGGCCAACGAGGATGGCGCAACCGGGGGCATCTTATCGGGATTTGACTGTATTATTTTACTACTACTGATATTACACTCATTTCATTATATTATATTCATTATAAGATTTATTTTGTATTTGTAATACTTAAACTATAATTTTGTTATATTTACTCGTATTAAATTCATTTTAAATTATTATTAATAAAATTGAGGTTTTCCATCATTGTCTTATGAATTTGTTCATGTTTTTAAAAAATTTTCATGCTAGTGGTCCGCTGAATTTAAAATTATAAATTTAATAGGATAGGAGTGGTGTTAGGTGGTAGATAGAGAAATTTTATAAACTTGAACTCTTCGAGGTTGTCAGTACGCGTACCACACTTTGGGAAACACTGCATTAGAGAATTGAAAATTCGCCGCCCACCGAGTGATGTGTAAAATACGAATCGACAATTCCGTTATGTTAAAGGCTCATTCTAAAACTATCTCGGCCGCTATCTAGGTACGTGCTGCACTTCACGTAGTCGCCACAGGTAAGCTCAATTTTTACCATTATTGCAAATTCCAGTTGAAAAACTAACTGCCAATTATAGATCATTTTTATATTTGGTGCTTCATGAATCCTACCGATAAGTCAAGACTTATACATAACAATTTTTTATTCAAATAAAATTCATTTTTTATATAAACAAATGTAAATAAAATATTTTTGTGCATAAAATATGGTGAAATAATTTTAAATGGTTATCTCTTTTTTTATTTATTTTATAGATGTATTGTTTTTCATAACAAATGTAACAAATTTCTCTTTCCAATATAAAATATAGAGTAAAAACAATGGTTTTTTTCAAAAGCTAAACATTAGCGTATTATGAAAAGCGAATAAAATCATTAATTACATGTATTAAATATTTTCATGCGACGGCCGGATTGGCCGCGTGGAAACGCTTCGGCTTTCCACTTTGGAGGACGCCGGATTGGCCGCGTGGAAACGCTTCGGCTTTCCACTCTGGAGGACCCGTGTTTACCCTAAGGCTGGCTCTGTATATCAGCAATAGGTCTCATGAGTCGGTCGGATTGGCCGCGTGGAAACGCTTCGGCTTTCCACTCTGGAGGACCCGGGGCAGTTTACAAAGACATAATGTTGTATTTTTCTAATGGATAATACTTTGGCCGGATACCGCGTGGAAACGCTTCGGCTTTCCACTTTGGAGGATCCGGGTTCGAATCTATAAACATTAGTTAACCATCTCTGGGAGTCGGCCGGATTCGTCGCATGACCGCGTTAAACGGGTTTTTACTAACCCAAAAGAGGGATCGGCCGGATTGGCCGCATGGAAATTCACTCTGGAGGACCCGGGTTCGAGTCTCGGGTCCCACCCCTTGAAAAACCGCGTTAAACGGGTTTTTACTAACCCAAAAGAGGGATCGGCCGGATTGGCCGCATGGAAACCATATCCCAAGGTTGAGTCGGCCGGATTGGCCGCGTGGAAACGCTTCGGCTTTCCACTCTGAGGACCCGGGTTCGAGTCTCGGGTCCCACCCCTTGAAAATATTTATCGTGGGTCGTCGGCCGGATTGGCCGCGTGGAAACGCTTCGGCTTTCCACTCTGGAGTGCCCGGGTTCGAGTCTCGGGTCCCACCCCTTGAAAATATTTATCATGGGTCCGGACTCGGCAATCCCCGTCGGGACCCGGGTTCGAGTCTCGGGTCCCACCCGTTGAAAATATTTATCATGGGTCCGGACTCGGCACGTCGATCCCCGTCCTCCACAATCCGGCTGACCCCTCCGCAGGGGTGGGCAGCCTGTGGAAGGGCTTGTTTCGCCCCGCCACTTAGTACTCTTACTGAGTGGAAAGTAGCGTCATCTGTTGACAAAAAAATATTTTCATATGAAAACGGTTCAATATTTTTTATTCTGTTATAAGTTTTGCTAATTTTATTTTAAATAATCTTTTTTAGCACTCCTTGACGCATGAATATGCGTTTGAAACAGTGATATAAACAAGTCCCATGTAGTAGCAGTAGTAGCAATTAGCACTCCTTGACGCATGAATATGCGTTTGAAACAGTGATATAAACAAGTCCCATGTAGCAGTAGCAGTAGCAGTAGTAGCAACAGCAGCAGCAGCAGTAGCAGGAGTAGTAGTAGTAGAATAGGGAGGGGCCTGTTTCAGCCCAAGCACAGCGTAGTAGTAGTGAATAGGGAGGGGCCTGTTTCAGCCCAAGCACTGCGACCTGTTATAATATTAATTTTTAAATTCAAATTATGTTCTTACTAGTAGTAGTTTTTAATTTTCAAATAGTAAAATATAGACCTTAATAGTAATAGTAAAGTAGTAGTAGTAGTAGTAGTAGTAGTAGTAGTAGTAGTAGTAGTACAACGGGGCTGTTTCAGCCCAAGCACCGCGACCAACATTGGTCTGTTGTGCATTCCCAATCAAATCATCCCAGAAGAAGGCCTGTCTTAAGAACGAACGACAGTATATTTCTCAATGGGACAGTAGCAAGATCCTCTGGAACAGGAAAATACATCCCCAACAGAAGCAAGATCCTCGGGAACAGGAAAATACATCCCCAAGAGATCAAGCCTAAGCCATATCCTCCAGAACAGGAAAATACATCCCCAAGAGATCACGCCTAAGCCACGAAAGGGCCACACACACAAAATGTGAAGAGGAGTTTCCTCTTCATACTGACATCTTCTACACGTAGGGCTTAGCAAGCCCAATCAAGTGAAGATGTCTTCTAAGATGACAGTGCCCTGTTAGAAGCCCTGTAACAATTCTCACTTCATTTTTGTTCAGAGAAAGCAACTCTCTGGTTCGCTGATCACAGCAACTCAAAATGAGAGCCTTCGCCTGCCTAAGACCAGAGGTAAACCTCCAGAAGGCATGATGCTGAGCTGCCAACCAGTCACTAACAACCCACCAAAGACATCCGAACCAATGCCCAGGACAGGCTCAGGTCCAAAAAAAAAAGACATCCGAAAATGCCCAGGACAGGCTCAGGTCCAAAAAAGGGGCAAAAAGCCCCTTCCCTTGGCAAGCTTATCAGCAACCTCGTTACCCCCAATCCCCTTGTGTCCCGGCACCCAGACCAGTTGTATCCTGTTCTTAGTGGCCAGTTTCACAATAAGAAGACGGCATTCCCAGACTAGTTTCGAAACAAATCGGGAATTATCAAGTGCTTTAAGAGCAGCCTGACTGTCAGATAGGATAAAAATATGTTTATCTATATAATCCCTATCAAGATTAATACTAACACATGCAGAAATAGCAAAGATTTCTGCTTGAAAGACAGTTGCAAACCGCCCAAGGGAAAAGGAATAAAACATCCGAGTCCCTTCATAGTAAACCCCCGCCCCAACACCAGGGGCTGTATTCTGGTCAGAGACGAGAGAAACATCTACGTCACGAGCTATACTCTGATTGGCTTACGCTATGTTGACGAAACCAGAGACGATTTCGTCTCTATAAACGCGTTTCTCGACCTTTTCTCTCAGCGACTGTTACGTAGCTCAGAGACGACCGGATAGCTGTCTCTGGCATCGATTTCGAATTGTTTGCCCAACACAAAATGAATGCCGTTTTCGCCGTTATGCTTTACGATGTGTTAAGTTCACGTGCATTAGCTCGGGAGAGTTTTTCGGGACAAATATTTAAAAATTGTAAATGTTAATTGCAAATAAACCTTTATTTTTCTATTTATTATATTTCTTTCAGTTTTTGATTGAATTTAAAATAAACTTGCTAAATGTTTTCTCACATGCATAGAATTTGCATATAATTTAGTAAAAATGTCATTCAATGAATACACATGAAAAATACTTAATACGGATAATAAATTTCTGTATAAAAGATGCTTCGACAGCGAGGTAAACAAGCACACTGGGGGAATACGTGGGAATGCACGAAGTGCAGGCGTGGTAAACTGGTGGGCTGTGTGCAGTGTCGCAGCTGGCCGTTCCTCGTATCTCAAATGTCGCTCGTATTTCAAAACAAAACTTCGCTCGCTCGACAGCTCGTATCTCAAATAACTCGTATGTTAGGGCACTCGTATCTCGAGGTACCACTGTAACAACTAATATAGAGCACAATTGGCAGTAGTGACTTCCAAACTATTTTATTTCACAAACGAAACGATAAAAATTTTTTATTTTTTTTTATTCAAAACTATTTATAAAACAAATCTATGATAAAGTTCAGAGGTCTATCTCTAACAGAACACAAACTGGTCCACCACATCCCAATAACATAATGAGATGAGATATAAAACTTGGATACTAAATGACGGGGCGAAACAAGCCCTTCCACAGGCTGCCCACCGCTGCGGAGGGGTCACCCGGGTTGTGGAGGACGGGGATAGACGGCGTTTCCACGCGGCCAATCCGGCCGTCGTATTTAGCCTAGCAGTTCTCAAGTGGGGCCACCAGATGATTTTAATGCAGCCACAAAAAAAATATAATTTTGTATATAAATGGGAAATAGAATTTAAGAAAATTATGGATATAACTATGTTAAATTTTTATTTTGTGTGTTTATTGAACTGTATCGTTTATCAGAGCCGGAATTTTGGCGCTAGAAGAAAAATAAAAAATTGAACTCTCCCAATAGCAAATGAATATTCCTTGATATTTTCTGCGCTCTTTCCTAATTTTTACTAGGCAAATGCCAATTTTTACTAGGCTAAATCCTTGTCCCGGATTTGTTATTATTTTTGTTTTTATTAGCTAGAGTTAAAGCGATCACACTTTTATTAATCCCAAGAACATTTTGATTAATCCAAATCAATATACATATGATTTTTAGTTAACTTTAAAAATAATCTTTTTCAAATAAGATTGAATGAATAAAAAATTCTGTACTTTCACTCACCATAAAAATAATCAATTTTTATTACATTATAGTTATATTAAGTCAATTTATTTATGTTATTGAATCTGGCAAGGTATCTAATGGCTTTCAATTCAGAAACCACCATACTTCAACTGGAAAGTGAATAAAGGGTTCTTCTTACCGCTGTTCAGTTAAAACGATAACTTTTTTCTTTTTACAGTTAAAGTTTGTGTATCTTCCACTCTATAAAATTTGTAATATATAACAATCTGTATCAGATCAGAATAAGAAAAGATTACTACCAGAAATAATATAGCTGAAGAGAGAGGGCACCTTTATTATGCCTCTTATAATACAAATTAGATATGGGTGAATTCTTTCCCTACTCATAGGGAATCATATTATACACAATTATATTTTTGTTTTATATTTAATATAATTTCTGTTAATTCTATTTGATTTATAAAATGATTAACAGTGTGTGTCTGGCATTAACAGGAATAGTTTGAAAAACAATTATTTTAGAAAAAACTGCTTTTGTTTATTTTCATGCTGATTGGCTATAATTTCAGCTGTTCAGTTTCTTTAATTTGCTGCTCAGAATATGAAGATTTACCAACTTTTGAATCTGCTTTATCTTTTTGTTATTTCATGTGAAAAACAGTTTTTTTCCAAACATATTGCACATATTGCCTAACTCATGCTACAAGTTGTTTCCTGGAGTGTGTCAGTGAGTTTATTTATTAGGTCTGCATCAGTGTTGTTGATGGGCTGCGTGTTGTTGTCATTGTATGTTATTTCTGGGGTCTGTTCCACTTCGTGTTCTATTTGTGTGTGTGAATTGGTTTCATGTGATATTTGTTGTGCTACCTGAGTTTTAATGCTTTCTAATGTACTGTGTGGTATGAGGTTTCTGTGGATGATGGTTCTTCTTTGATCTGCTATGTGTTCTGTAACTGTGATGTTTGGGTATCTGCTAGTGAATTTGTCATATAGTTCCCTTCTGTATCCTGTAGTGTTGGTTTCTAATTTTGTGATTGTGTAGTATGTACGCATGATGAATTCATTCATGTCAGTTGTCCATTTCATGCATTGGTGTGGTTTTCCAGCCTTGGTGGTCTCTGTCTGAGTTTCCAGGGAAACACTTTGGCTGGTTGGGCTCTGATGTGGTGACCTATTTCCTACTGTGGGTATGTGTATTGCAGTAGCCAGGCTTGGGTTGGTGCTGCTTTCGCCACCAGTGGCCAAGGGAGGTTGTAGTAAACTTTCTATTATTATTATTATTATGATATAAAACTTTGTTTCTCAATTTGAATGGTCCAATTGCCCTCCTGAAAATCAAAATATTGTTTTTAGGAAATTTTGAAATGTAAGTATATTTCCAAATGCTACCAAAATTTCATTGTTTTCCTTCTTTATTTACAAATTTTTTCTCTTAGGCCTTCCATCTCTAGAGGCAATTTGCTGATACATATTCCAGGTTTTATATTTTTTTACCAATCAGGCTTGTTTCTTTAAATCTGCTACTGACTGTACAATGAATTTTCATAATACTTTGTATTGAATCAGTAGTTTACATTTGGAAAAGCTTATTGGAGCTAATCAGTTTACTAATTCTGTTGCTGTTTCAGTTTTTCCAATCATTGCGTAATACTGAAAATCTAAAATTTTTAAATTAATTCAGATACTATTTCTTAGCCAAATGTAAATTTCAGAATTGAAAATTATTAATTGTTACAATAGTCATATCTTTAAGTTATGATAGTTTAATGATAGATTTCTGTTTATTTTTAAATTATGTTAATTATGTTATTGTTTAAATTATGATAGATTTCTGTTTATGTTAAATTGATAGTCAGTTAGTATTATGATAAATAAAATATTGTTTTATTTAATATTTTGAAAGATTTTTTTAGATTAAATTAGCCTCAATAATTTTTATTTAGATATTAACATTTTAGCTTTAACAGGATATGCAGTGTTGTGATTGGGAAATTGTTTAGGCACCTAATCTTTTTTTATATATGGTTTCTAGATAATATTTATGAAATCTTTTTGAGCAGTTTTAATGATGATAGAAGTGAATGATTTACTCTTGAATGTTTATTTGTAGAATTTTAAGTAAATTAGTGTGTATTTTGTGTGAATATATTATTTGTATTTAATGTGTTTAGCTAAATATTTTCATTCTTTGTTGTTTTTTTTTGAAGAGAAAGCATTATTTTATTGTTGTATTTGTTTATCTCTGGCAAATTTTTATTAATTTTAATACAGCTGATTGAAAAATTGACTCTATTTGATGTAATTCTTCTCTTTTATTTTAATTGGTATTATATTTATTTAAAATTTACTTTTCACTCTTTTAGATCCTCCTTAACAGAAAATGTGTATTACAGGATAGAGGTACAGGCATACCCACAGATTATCTTTTAAAAATACATTACCTAATCTAAGTGATATTTCTGCTCCAAATAAAAGTATCAAAAATTGAATTAAAAATTAGTCTCTTTTTAACAGATTATTCATGGAGAATTATAATAGAATGTAAAAAATATATGAAATCTTAAGGTATCTGTAATATAAAATGTAATTGTTGCATGAATTATTATTATAAATGAGCCAATATATGGAATTTATAAAAATTATTATTTAAGCTTGATGCATCCAGAACCAATATGAGATGAAGCATTGGCATTGAAGTCAAATAATTCTCTTTCTTTGTGAATTCTATCAACTTGATTATGCTTTTTGTATCAGTGGTGGAGGTAATAGATTAATTTATTTTTTTAAGTTAAATTATCTGAATTAATAAGTTTATTGTTGATTTTGATTTCTTTTTGATTAAAACAAGTTATTTTTCTACTAACTTGTTTTGGTTTTATTTTCCAATTTTGAAATGAAGCAACTTAATTTAACACTGAAAATTGTATTATTTTTTGGGAGTAAATTATGGTGACTTTTATTATTTTACATTACTTATTTTTGACAATTTATTTAGTAGTAATAAGTTTACTAACATATTTGTTTTGTTGTGATGTTAGTCCTAATATATTATTTTTTTCTGACTATATTATTTTAGGTTGATGAACTTTTTATGATAATGTTAGATTTAAACTTCAGAAGACCTGGCCAGGTCAAACTCTGGATTATTGTAAATCATTCTGTTAAGTATTGAGAATTTGAAAATAGAAAACTTTGCAGATGTATTCCATCTCCTCTTGTATCTTTGGATAGTCTGAATTTATAAGCTATTCAATTGCTACATATTTTGCCAGGTGCAAAATATTGTGACAAGTTATAGTTCTTCATGTATTTAGTGTGTCAATAATAAGTATGTAATATATGGAGTTGGATATGAAAATAAATTGTTATAAGAGAATGCTGTCTATTATACTGAATGACAGTTCTCTGACTGGTGAGAGTGAAAGTCTGAGAAGATTCAGTGAGTGATGTGAGACAGAACTAGATGAAAATAAATGATTAGAACATAGAAATTTTTTATTGCTGTTTTGAAGAAATGAAAAATGAACAAGATTGTGATCAAGATGAATTGGATAAATGAATAAGATTATGCACTTATGTTTGAGAAAGCAATTCATTGATGGCAAGATTTGAGAAAAGCAAATGCTGGATTTGAAGCTAGGGTATGCTTAGAAGGTATGTTAAGAATAAGAATCCATATAAAAAAGTCTTAGGATTGCTATGCATCAGTGTGTATTTATTCTGACTCAATGTATTGAACTGACTCAAATATAATCAGATTCACTTTCATATACTGAGAAAGACAGAAAATGTTTGAGTGCATATGAGCTGTAACTAAATGTCCACAAATAATTGTGTTATGAATAACAAAATATAAAAGGAATGTGGTTGATTCAGTATAAATATCAGCTTTGAGATGGTTTGGCCATGTAGAGCAAATAACAAAATGAGTGTAAGCTGAATGTGAGACTTGTTTTGTTTGTGTAATTATGAAAAAGAGAAACCAAATAAAAAATGGAGAGAAAATGTAGATGAATATTTGAGAATACAGGTCAATTTTGTGACATGCTCAGTTCCAGAGCATTGC
The DNA here is from genome assembly GCA_000484575.1 of Olivierus martensii. Taxonomy (NCBI): domain Eukaryota; kingdom Metazoa; phylum Arthropoda; class Arachnida; order Scorpiones; family Buthidae; genus Olivierus; species Olivierus martensii. The sequence goes on along the minus strand of AYEL01085318.1, from coordinate 10,292 downwards.
CAGATCTACAGAGATCACATAATAATAATTCATTAATACATCTCTGAATCATTAATTATACCCCTCCCATGTCTTTAAAGCATAATAGATTGCTATAAGCTTAAACATATATAATAAAATTTTTTTGCATCAAAAATTCCCTGTGATCTAGATATCTTATGTATATACTTAATCCTGACCATATATCTATTTTTATAGTGTAACTTTATATATCGGTTTTCTTACTAATGCATGATGTTGTTGGTGACACACATTTTTTAAATTCGTTTTTGAAATCCAGGTTCCATGTTGAAGCTTTAAAACTGTTAATTTGTTCTTTATTCTGTGTTTTTGTGAACTGATAAAAATCCTAATGAGGTCTTTTTTTTTTTTTTTTTTTTTTTTTTTTTTTTTTTTTTTTTTTTTTTTTTTTTTTTTTTATGAGAGTGTCCTTTTTTTTTTTTTTTTTTGCATATTTTACACCCCTTTCCAATCAGGAAGATTACTAAGTGGGCGGGGTCAGTTCCAACCACGAGCTGCACCCATATCTGTGGAGAGGGGCCAGATGGTGAAGGATGGGGATCACCAGGCTGGGCCTGGTACCCCAAAAAAAGTCTGGGACACGAACCCAGGTCCTCCTGCTTGGCATGCTGACAACGTTACCACTCGGCCATCCGGCCACCTCCTAATGAGGTCAAAATTGATCAAAATGCTTTTCAATGATTTAACTTTAATGTATAAACTGTGTTTATTAAAGAATTTATTATCCTATAGAAGAGTGCTTGTGACTTTATTTGATGATACTAAATTTAATATCATTGTTTATTGCATTCTTATATTTTATTAAATAATGAGTACCTACAAGCCAAATAATAACCAAATGCTAGCCAAATAACTAATCTTTATTTGGTTAAGTCTTTATTATTTGATTAACTAATTTCTAGCTATTTGTTTATTTAATATATATTATCTGACTGTGCCAATTTATATTCTACCTGATGAATTGTTGTGAATGGCTTGTGACTACAGAGTTAGTTTGATTGGGATTCTAGATAGTCAGTCTATCTGATATACAGTTTTCCCTAAATTTGTAGTTTATAATCTATCTGAAGAAAAAATTTGTGTAATGTTTCAGTAATCCAACTGGCTAAAGTTAGAGTACAGTGGTGCCTCGCAATTTGACATTAATCCATCGCCGAAGTAATGTTAAATTGAAAAATTGTCAAATTGCAGGATAATATTTCCCATATAAGACTAGGAAAATCGATTAATTCGTTATCAGTCCCCATCCTACTCTCCTAATGGATGAGGTGAGAGAGATACACTATATTATTTACAAGTCATTTCAAATATCTTGGCCGACTTCTGCGCGTAACGAAAGTTGCGTGGGGCTCTGAAAGATTGACTTCACAGGCCTTGTTGTGAAATGTTTGGGGCTCTATTCAGTAGTTGACTATATTGATGGAATAATGATTTGTATAAACATCAATTTACAGTTCTAAAACTGTCTATAATAATAATATTTTTAAAAGATAAAAAATTGCTATTAACTATAATATAGGAAAAAATGCCTTTAAAAAAAATTTGATGATAAGAACACAAAAATAGTAAATAAACAATGTTCTTTAGAAATCATTAGTTATTTTTATTTATTACACTACTGATAAAATATTTTGTTAATTCTTTTAAACTTTAATTAAGCACTAAGAGGCATAATAATTTATTAAAACTGATAAAAATAAAAGATACTAAATTGTCCATAGTATATGAAAATATTTTTTCACTTAAAAATACACAATATAATAGCATGGTAGGATACATATTTCAATAATTGTATTATGTAGGCATATAAGATTTGCTTTTGCTTTTTTATGTAGTCAATTCCTCTATATCACTGAAATCTACTTGATCATCATCTGAGGAATTGGTGTCACTATTACTGAAAGTAATTTCTAAACATTCAGTTAATGAATCCACAATAGCTTCCTGCTGCCAGTAATGTCCTTCTATTTCCCTTGTATGTTTACATTTTAATGCCCATACTTCTTCTCCTATTTGAGAAAATCGCTCTTCACAGAGTTGCCTGACATCATCTAATTTAAATGTGATATTACGTTTTCCCACGCATTGTTTCAAATCCGACCAAATTAACTCAATCGGATTTAAATCAGGATGATAAGGTGGAAACCTAATCACAGAATGATTTTGTTCAGCCAGTAGTTTGTCAACCCGGTAACTATATGAACATGGTTTGTTCATTTTTATCAATTCATAAAGTTCTGGTTTTGGCATTTTTTCCGAAAATGGTATAATTCGCTGTAATAGCCATTCTTGCATCTGTTTTTTCCTTGAATTTGAAGATGGGCACTTTTGATCCTGAACATTGTGATAAGGTGCATTATCGATGACCAATACGGCATTAGAAGAGAGATTGGGAATTAATTTTTCTTTTAACCAACGTTCATAATTGACTGCATTCATTTCATGATGAAAATCACCTGTTTTTTGATGTGATTTAAAAATCAGTAGAGCATTCTTAATAAATCCTTTCTCTCCTCCCACATGAACAATAATAAGTTTGTATGTATACGATAGCAAAGCTAAATAATAGTACAGTAATGTTAAACAGTTAACGGCACTTGTTAACAGTTAACGGCTAATGTTAACAGTTTCTTTCTGATGTTTCACCCCTTCAAAATCATGTGACCGTTCTTGGACTGCTCCTCGTCCGGTTTTACTAACCGAAAATTAACGGTAATTTGTTAATTGACATCATAAAAGGAGCTTTGTTTGTAAGACTGATCTGTGTTTACAACTCGCACTAATCGAATCTTTTCTCGCGCTAACCGAATAACGGTATCAATTTTTTAAGTCGCGCTAATCGAATTCGCGCTATTCGAAGTCGCGCTAATCGAGGCCTATCTGTATAGTAATTTGTACTATGCTTGTCCACTGTAGGAAAATATATGTATTGTCACTGAGTATTTGAATTACCATATGTCTTTGATTTTATAGTACAGATATCCCTCCTATAACATGGTTTTAGTGTAACAAGATTTGAAAATTGTGGAAACCCTCATATAACATGGTACTTCCACAACATGATTTTTACTTAACACATTTAGAAAATTACATTTAGGCCTTGTGCCCACATGCAATTGGTCGCGCTAATCGAATTCGCGCTATTCGAAGTCGCGCTAATCAAGGCCTATCTGTATATATATTGTACATAAAATCTTTGTTTCCCTTGTCACATTAATAATCTTTCGATAATGCCTATTCAAATCTTATTTTTTTCGTATGATTAACGAAGCTTTCAAAAATTTTTTAATATTAAATGGACTTCCATTTTTAAAATTAACGTGTCATTTATATTTTTATAGGGAATTAAATGAGAGTATTTATAATTTCACAAAACACACGATTTTAACGCTTTTATGGAAAATTGAAAATTAGTCAGCTAAAGTTATTCAATTCAATCAGGTTAGGTTAGTTTGGTTAAGCCACTGCTAGTGGGCGCAGTCTCATAGAAATCATTTGTTCTCATTCCTGCAATTAAATAGTTAATCGACTGATAATTGCATGTGGGATTTGGGCCTTACTCTCCTATAACACAAAACATTTTCATTAATTTTTGTAAATTCATACTATGGACACACAATAAATATATAAATTGCAATCATTGGGAAATGCTTTGTTAAAATTAGTCATAAAATGCAATTTTGCTAGTTTGCCGTGAGAGGAATGATATGCAGCCTACTTTCAATTTCGATTTGAAATTGAGTTAATTGGCAACAATTGAGTAATTTGTGTTTCAAATGTTCAGTTTTTGTATAAAAATAAGTTTTTATTCTTCAATAGAGGAATATGAAAGAGAAGAAAAACTTTTTATTCATAAAATTTTTTTTGGTACTATATACTATATATTAAGGAATGATTGTTTTCTATCAGGCTGTAGTGAGTTAGATTAGATTTTGTATAGAGAATGAAAGATACACAAATTTTAAATGCAAAAAATGTTCAGAAAGTGAAGTTGATATAGTTAAAGAAAAAACATTTTTGTTTTAACAAAACAGTGGCATGGAAGATATAATTATTAAATGAATGTTATATAGGCTGTATACTTTTATGTTTTAAATGTTTTGTTTTTTTAGGGTCTTATGTATATATTTTTTCTTTTATGTTTCGTGTTAATATTTTTAATAAAAATTAAGTTTATATGGAATTAAAGAAAGTTATTTGTTTTTAATTGGTTTGGAACGTAGCTCTCCTTTTTGTATTGGCTCCAGGTCTCATATAACATAGTTTCACACAACATGGGGAACCTATCTACCATGTTTTTGGAGGGATACCTGTATTTTTGTTTGTTAGATGCAAATTCTATTAACTTATAGAATGTCTTTACTATAGTATAATTTATTTTTTGTATATTGTGTATAGAATGCTGAAGAATATTGCATTGATCCAAAAACACAATTTAAAAAAAAACAAGTACTTCTATAAGAAATATTAATCATTGGCATTTGTACTAATTTATTGTTTATTATACTAAATCAATTGACATAAATTAGTTTAATACCAAAATGTTTCATCCAATTATTGAATAGGAAAATAAAGAAATAAAACCTATACAGATAAAATACTGTTGTAATGGAATTTTCAACATAATGAATTTATAACAAAGCCCCCCCCACATAACTCATAAAAGACAATGTTAGAATAATCTCGTTATAACAAAATCTGTTAGTACAAAAAAATTCACTATAATGAACTTTTTTTGGAAACCTTAACATATAAAAAATCATTGTTTAATGAAATTTCTGTTGAGTTATTCCAGAAACTTCTTTGGTCCCCACTACAGTTTTTGTGCAGCTAACTCCTCTGGGACATTCCAGATCTCTTCCTCAAGGAGTGAAATGTTCGTGAATCAAGTGGCAGTGTTTAAATATCTGAATGCCCAATTAGTCCATAGTTGGGTTTGATCTATTTTGTGAATTTACTGTTTTAGAAATAATATATATACACTCTAATTTCACTTATGGCATCACTTTGTTTTTCAATTAATCTGCCATATCACACATTAGATATATGATAGCAATGATCTTTCACTTATGGCATCACTTTGTTTTTCAATTAATCTGCCATATCACACATTAGATATACTGTATCTTGTAGCAATGAGCATCACAGGTTGATCACTATCCATTATGGGATTAATCAGAAAGTTGACAGATGGGGTTCAGTAACCTGGAACCAGACATCTCTTAAAAAATTAGAGGTATTGGATCAGAATTGAACTCACTCCTCTAGAATAGTAAGCTAATGCATTACCATGTGGCCATACAGCCAACTTCTTTATTTGTAAAACAAAAATCTTGTTTTGATTTCTGTTAGCAAAAGTACAGTAATATAGGTCTTTCATAAAAGTAAAATGGCACTAAGTTTCATAAAGTGGGGGGAAACCAGTATAATTTCAAGAGTTTGAATCCTATTTATTTGATATTCCATTTTAATCTGAAATGATATATAGGTAGTTACTTATGACAGCAATGTCACTTATAAATTTTGTGATTGATCAATGCAATTGACAAAGGATTTGAATTTCTAACCACTTTGTTTGATATATATATAAAGCATCATTTTTGTGTCTAATTCTTGTATTTTTTCTGCTTTTTCAGCTTATTATGATAAAATAGTGTGTAATAAATATTAGTAGTGAGCAATCCACAAATTTTAAACATATCCATTTTATAGTGAATCAACCTAGTTGTAAATCAAGGATTACCTATATATTACAGTTAAAGATATTTTTTGTTATAAAATTGAATTTAGATTAGTATAATATATATATGCTATATCTTACAGGTGTGTATGTGTTTGTGTGTGTGTTTATTAGAGCTATATAGAACAGCAGTAAGAGGCAATATCAACTGAATGTTGTTTTTGAAATGATAGTGTGACTACATTCTTTAATTTACTGCTTTTTCTCCTTTAATATTACTAACAAACAATAGCACTTACTGCAGTTACGGTTTATCTTAAATTTTCTTATGACTTGAATATCTATAGCTAACGTTTTTGGTATTCCTATCATCTTCAGGCTAAGGTGTTCCAAAAATGATTTGAACATTCTAACGGTTCGAGTACAGAATCACAACAAAAAAGAAAAAAATATGGAAAAATCGTTGCTAAGTTACGGTTTCTTAGGCAACCCATTGATAGTTTAAAGATAAAACAAATAAAATAAAATAAGGTCCAATTATGGACGTTTTTTTATGCACTACACTTGTATAAGTTACAAGTGTAAGTCACAATAATTGGTCAATGACTAAATGACCTTGTTATTTATGTCATGACATATGCTTTTGGTTTGAATATTTGTACACTACATTTTGTGTGCAACACATTTACATCAGCATATTGATGCCACATTTATGCCTGTAAGATCCAGCCTTAATGTCAGTTTATGCAACTGTATGTTACATCAGTCAGTGAACTTATTAAAAATTCATAAAATCACCTAAAAACCAATAAAAAGGGCAAAATCGCATAAAAATGAATAAAATAATGATTAAAATATGAAAAATAATTTATAGAATTATTTAGAAGCTTAAGAATGTTATTTGCAATGTTATAGAGTTATTTATAGTCTAGATTTGTTTGTAGAAAGTTTATTCATCTTGAGTCATGAGTCTTGGAATGAATTAACAATGTTAGGTGAGGTACGACTGGAATTGTTTTTATTATTTAAAAAATTATGTTAGGTGAGGTACGACTGAAATTGTTTTTATCATTTAAAAAATTTTCCAAGTCCATTTGGGAATAGATATGGCTATTTAGATAAAATTTCAGACTTACAGAATTGAAACATTGCGATGCAATTTGAAGAGAAAGCTGAATAAAGTACAGGTTGTAATTGTGTTGCATTTCTTAACAATACAATGTTATCAAATTGTTTGTTTGGCAGAAAATATCAAAGAAATATTAAAAGTTTCATCATTTCTGAATTTCAACTGTGGGACCTAGGACGATGTTGACAGGCATTGACTTAAATGCAATGTGGAATGCGAGTAAGGACAGGTAATGAGTGCTCAGCAAATCGACACAGAGACTACATTCAACCAGAACAACTTCCTTTATTCAGAGAGAGAGAGAGAGAGAGATCTCCATCACAAACTACTGTGATCGATGATCTTCTAAATGAGAGGAGGAGATACCTGAAATATAATGCCTTTACATGTTGTCCAGGAAAAACAAATTCGGCGGTTGTGGTTGGAGGCTGGGCAATGTTTAGAACTACAGTCTTTAGTCCTTATTTCACAGTCTTTAGTTCATTAAATGATAATCAGAAACATACACACAGGAGGATCTCGTTGGTACAAAGGTGGATGATGATTGTAGCAAACAACTAACTGCCAGTTGGGAAAAACTGTAGTTGAAAGGATAAGTCAACAAATAAAGAATGAGTAAGATACATGATGAGACAATCAGTGACAAGAAGAGATCGTCGTAGCACACGTGGACTCAGAGGTCAGGAACTAACGAAGTCGAAGAACAAGAACTGTGGAACAAACCCTGATCGAGGGCGGCATCGGCTCTTAAATACCTGTGATCTTTTCTGACTTTTTCCCGGCAGAGAACTAAGATGTTTACTTTCTTGGAATGTTTGGCAAGCTAGATGTCAGTTTCTCGACTGTCCAACACTTGCATGTAAACTTCCTTCGCAATTTATTATTACTGGGGACAAAAGTCAGATTGATCAAAATACAACCTGAGACATTACTGTATATCTTTGGAATTGTTTTGACAGAGTGTCTGTATTTTCCCCTCTAAATTCCCAACTCTGTCTCCATTTGTGGGGGCAAATTCCTAGCCCTCGCACAACAAAAATACTTAACAAAATTTAAATGATAAAAAATTAGAACTAAAACATACTGTACAATAGAAATTTTGACTGCAATTGACTGGAATGGAAAAACCAATTAGCATACACAACTACAGAAAGTACAAATCTGATATCTGAAATCACTTTAAAATAATTATCTTGTATTTTCTAAATGATCAGAATTATCAAAAAATGTACAAATTGCTGGTCAGAAATATCTATACATAGATCACTACATTTCCATTTTTAATATTAATTAGCACAATAGTGGCCACCATGTTTACTTACTAAAAAAGATCAATCTACACATTTCAGATCTTATTTTAAAGCACCAAAAAATCAATATTTTTATTTGTGTTTAAATATGAACATTTGCTCACATTGTGTATTTTTAATAATAGGATTGAGAAGAAATAAGTATTTTCCAGGAATAAATATGATGGATCCTACTGCTATTACAGAATGTGCCAATATACAAAGAGGATGCAATGTAACTACTTTATATATTTTTAATCATATATTTTCAGAATCCAATATTTAAATATTTATAGAAATAGTAAATTATGTATAGTCACATATATCCACATATTTCCAACAAGAAATTGAAAGAATTTGTATGATGATCTTTATTAAGAACAATTATGGCAGTTCATGCAGTTGTCATAAGGGCACTATAAGAATACTATCTGAATGAGACAATAAATCTTGGTGGTGTCAACCTAGCTTTAACTATCAGCCGGATGGCCATGTGGTAAACCTGTGGCTTACTATCCGGAAGATCTGGGTTCAAATTCGGCTCTCACACCTCCAAATCCCGTCCATTGAACCCATCCTTCAACCATCCGGTTGACCCTATCATGGGTGATTGCCAGCCTGTGATGGGTTCTATAAGTGACCGCCCCAGATACAGAATATCCCATGAGAATATAACGACTTAATCACCTTATCCTACCTTCTTTTAACTACACTTTCGTCCTTTGACCACACAGAATCTTCAACAAGGAATTTGTGTTTTTTATTTGTCTGCAAGACTGAACTTTGGCGATTGAAAAAAAGAGAGGGCGCTTTAGAAAATAGAGTGATTTAAATGAGAGTAATGGAAACGCCTGGAGTGTTGGTGCGAAGAAGTGAAGGAAGGAACTAACAACTTCGTTTAGAGGTGATTTCGTTGTTTTTCTCAACCCACTCGAGTGTCTTCTCTTCGAGAGTGGGTTTGTTCGCTATTTTGGTTCTAGTTTTGGTGGACAGGTCGTCCAACTTTTATTTGTCAAAGCAATATTATATTACAAACTGTGAAAGCCTCGCGGGCCGCCTATTGGACAGCCCTGTTATAGAGTAATAGTGGGTCACGAAGATTTAAAATTAAAAATAGCTATATTAAAGAATAAGCATAAATTGGATGGTAAAGCAGTCACTTACCAACTTGGAGGATCTGGATTCAATTCTGAGTCCCACACCTTCATTTTTTTTTTAGGAACAAGTGGGTTCAGACCTGTTTCTTAACTAAAGTGAATCTACATAAGTATGGATCTATGTAAATTAGGGATTGCCTGTACAATATTATTATATTATATTTCCTTTAATATTCTTTCAAAATTAAGCCATTTTTTTTAATTTCAATACAAATTGTTTTAAATATCATTGCTTCTTTAACATAAAATTAAATAAAAACATCTTTAAATTATGACTGATTTATATTTCTCTCTGAATCCTTTTAAAACATGATCTGAATTCAGAAAAAATAGTTGCCACCATTTGAGAGCTAATTATTTAATTTGTTACAACTCTTATTTTGATAGAATCTGCTTTCCACAATGTTTAGGAATCCCAATGATCAGCTATTATAAGAACTCATAGTTAGATTTAAATAAGAGAAAGTTCTTCCATCTATGTAAAATTTATAAAGCATTATTATATGTATGTTGATAACATATATCGTGAGAAAGAGAAGACCAATAAAAAATTAAAAAAAAGATTTTACGAATGAGAATATGAGCTGATTTACAGATAAGAATTACAGGTTTACATATGGTACAATTGAAATTTGTTTAAACTTAGAGAAAATATAGACTTATGCATAACCAGAAATTAATGTACTATGAAAGTATACAGGAAAGCTTTGCATAATGCTGCTTTTATATCAGAATGATCAAAAAACCCAATCTCGGTTTAACTCATTACCTTCGAGAGTGTTGGCACGAAGAAGTGAAGGAAGGAACTAACAACTTCGTTTAGAGGTGATTTTGTTGTTTTTCTCAACCCACTCGAGTGTCTTCTCTTCGAGAGAGGGTTTGTTCGTTATTTTGGTTCTAGTTTTGGTGGACAGGCCGTCCATCCTTTATTTGTCCGGTTTTGTTAGTCCGGTATCTCCCGTCACTACTACGACACTTTGGCGGGGAACTGTCCTAATCTAGCGGGGACGTCTCCT
>AYEL01085317.1:0-79104 GCA_000484575.1 Olivierus martensii | reverse complement strand
GCAGACAACATACCACTGTCATTGACAAGTCGGCTGGGACCAAGTGCCCGTGGTGGACCGCATACTGTAGTCGCCTCCGTGCTCGGAAACGCAGGGCATTTCACTTGGCTCGACGGTTAGCCGATGACACCTGGTGGTCAGAATACCACCGGCTCTCAGCTCTCCTCCGATACGAATCACGCTTAGCTCGTCGTCGCTGGTGGGACCAGATCTGCCGTATGGGCACCGAAACTGGCTCTCTCTCCCGTCTCTTTCGCAGACTCCGGTCGACCGATTGAAGCCCTACACACGCTTGGGGCCTTCTCTTCTCCTCTACGGGAAACAGGATCACAACATCAGCCGACCAAGCACAGGAGCTGGCTAGTTACTTTTGTCAACACCGCTCGACGGGGCACTACGTCCCACTCCCTCCTCCTAGTAACACTGCTCTTTGGACTCTGAATGGAATCTTCTCCCATCGGGAACTTGACCATGCACTTCACCATTCTCGAAACAGTACCCTTGGCGACGACGGCGTTTCCCTCCGCCTACTTCTCGCCCTCCGCGGCGCCGGCAGGGCAACCCTATTGACCCAATACAACGCTATCTGGACTTCTGGCATCTGCCCAATTTCTTGGAGACGAGCAAACCCAATACAACGCTATCTGGACTTCCGGCATCTGCCCGATTTCTTGGAGACGAGCAACGGTGTCGCCTATCCAAAAACCTGGCAAAGACCCGACACTGATACCTTCATACCGTCCTATAGCTCTGACTTCTGTCGTTGCCAAGACGTTCGAACGGATGGTCCTAAACCGTATGCAGCACTACCTTCTCCACTCTCACGCCTTTCATCCCTTTCACTTCGGTTTCCACCCCCGTCGAGGGACTCTGGCAGCGCTCGCGACCCTCCATCGCTTAATCGCTGTGTCTCGTGCTCGCCATCACTACATTGCACTGGTAGCGCTCGACTTGGAAAGTGCATACGACTCCGTCTGTCACTTAGCCCTTCTGGCTAAACTCACGATTTATTTATAAAAGGCTTTTCACGAAGATAATAACTATGAAATTTTCCTTACATGTTTCTTTTAGTTCATTTTTTAATATGTTGAACTTTCTTTACAGTTTAATATTAAAATAACTTTTTTAATATTTTTGATTGAAAAATTTAATTAAATTTAAATAGATATTATTAATTAGACAGCATATTAGAATTATATTAGACAGCATCCTAAAAATACTATGCAAATACATTTTCAATGAGATTATACATAATTTCAATTTAAAATCACTATAAATAAGCCTATATAGTTTTCATAACTCTTTAAATAAATACAATATTGTATAAGGTTTTCCATAGGATTTAATAAATATATATTACAGTATTGTATTTTAATTTACATTTATTAGCTTTCATAAAAAATAATTTTATTTGCTTATATTTACAATGTAAAATTATTTTGATTAATGATACACTGTGTGATATTAATTCTATTACATATACATTAATTGAAATTAAATAGCCTCCAATATTCTAAAGAATAAATTGTTTTTTTTTTTAATTCGTATGGTTTTATCTATGTTTCAGTATCAAGTATTATTATATTATGAATTTATGCACACGCTTAATTTAAATTTAAATTTTGATAAGATTTAATATTTGAAGCATGTTGAATAATTATAAAAATCTATAATCTTATATTTGATACACATATAATTTTATATAGTAAGAAAACCAAGAATTTAAAATGAAAATTTCAGAAAGTTTTTTTTTTATATTGCTAGTCATTCTTGTTTCAACATGGCGGAATAAGGTCACGAAGATTTTATTTTGTATTCTATGTTTATAATTTCATTCAGATTATTTCAAATTTTAAGAAATAATTCAATTTTAGACATTCGATCGGTTCTGTTTTATTTCAAGATAGTATATAATTTAAATCAATAAACATATATTTTACTATCTTTGATAAATAAAATATTTTTTGGAAATTCGATATATTTATCTTAAGTTGTTCAAGAAATATTTCCCGATAGATTTATAAATAAAGTGAAATCTTTAAGTGATGTTTTATTTAAAAATAAAGAAAGAGTCAAAAGTAATAATATAATATACTGTATATAAGGTGTGTATAGTCAAATGTACTGTATATAGTATATAATACGTAATGAATTGCCAAAACATTTATTATTTAAATTATAGCCTTTCCGTTACAATACGTAATAAAATTCATGTTACATAATATTATGCTTAATAGATTAAAAATTATAATATGTACAGTATATTATTTATGAAGGTTTCATAAACATTAATAATACAATTTTAAATTTAAAAAATAAATTAGTAAAACTTGTTATAATTATGTATGGCGCCATCTCGTTTCAGGAAAAGTAATCATCGAAAACTTCGTTTTGAAATATGAATATATAATTAAAATTTATTGAAGGAAAATTACATATACTGTACAAGAAAGCCTACAAAACATAAAATGGCTATACAATGCTTTCTAATGAAGGGATATAAGCACGGGCATTTGTACATAAATCGGGACAATTTTATCATCATGTATGTTGTACTAGAGATTAAAATAAAAAAATTCTAAAATTCGTTCCTCAGTTATAAATACAAATAAAATATATAGCTTGTAATAGTCGATTATTAAAAATTTTGGTGATAAAAATACTGCTTTATATATGATGATATTTTCGGTCTGCTTGCTGGCACATTTCATCCTTGACTAGATCGCGTTTTAATTACTGTTTCCATTACAAAAACGTGGCTTACCATTTACGAACGATCTACGGTAATCCCTGAGATTAAGAAACATCAATTAGATCGGAGGTCAATCACCTGTAGCTATTGGTACAATTTTTTCTGGTAGTAACCCATACTTGTTCGTAAGTAAGGGTTTTACCACGAAATTTCGTCACCTGTATCTCGAATACATAAGTAGTCGCTGGTTCCAAATTTTTTATTTCCTGAAGAATAACATTATTAAAGCGATATCTGCTAAACCGATGATATCTCCTGCATAAAATTTTTTGTTTGCCCTTACTTATGGCATTTTCAATGGGTTTGTTGCATATGTCTTCGGGCTTAGCGAAGTATTTAAAATATTTACTCTTATCTGATTGCATATAAATGCAATATCGAACCTTCTCGTCGTTTGCCGTCTTCCATGCTAACGTTACAGATTCGCACGTCGTTAGAGTATCGAAAACCTGCACCCTTTTATCGTTGGGCATTGTCGGGAATGGATACTTATGATACTTTCTGCTTAGCCAGAGTCGTACTCTTCGTGGTTGCCTGATTTTAGACGAAAGCGTAAGATGCAAGGTGCTGTTTGGCAAGTCGTGCACTATTATGGTATGCATGTCCATTACGTCCACGGAGAAAACTTTTTGAGTATCTGTAAAGAGCGTAACGTTAATAGGACCCGGACCGAAACAAGATTGCACGAAACACCATATTGCTTGCAGCGTGTTTACAGTTGCATACTCAAATGTTATACTATATCCATTAGATTCGTTTAAATACACTGTAATTAGAGTATTTTCTTTGAGTTTACCAGAATTCGAGCTTTTGGTAGTAACACCGATGCCGATGTAAGAAGAACTAACATTAGTAGTAGAATCTATAGCAAAGACGTCAAAGTAATAAGTGCGGCCTTCGTCCAAGTTTTGCACCATATGCCACGTCTTTCTCCCAGTGCAGGTATAGGTGATGTCGTTTTTCAAATCTACACTCTTTTTTATCTCTTTGGTTTTGGTCATCAGCCGCTTTTTTGCACCTCTTTCCCACCAAAAACCAAAACCAGTAGAAGGTGGAAGAGGATCAGGATAATCGCCCACCAAATCAGAATTTAATGCACAGAGAGTTGGATAATTAACTCTTGGGTTTACAGCTATGCAATATTCAATTTTCCTTCCTTCAGCTTCTGAAGGACTCGGAAGCCATGATAACAATATTCGATTTCTCCGAACTTTTAACACTTCCAAAGTTGGATTTGTGGGTAATTTCGGATAAATATTTGTTATGTTGTTAGTCGATAAATATACTAATGCGCTGGTATCACGAACTTTAGCGTTAATTTCCAACATATATAATCCCGAAGGAGCTTGAAGTGTTGCATATGTCTGCCTTTTCTGTCCATAGTAAATGGAAGGATGACTCACAGGTATATTATTATTTAATATATCTGAAATATTAAAGTAAAAATAATTAAAACATATTTAAATTAGTATAAAATAATATAAATAAATTTTTAAAAAATTTTAGTAGTATGTTCAATTTTATACACGAGATGGCGCCAGTATCTAAAATAAGTAAAATTATTCACTCGGAAAGTTTACTTTAATTAAAATTAATGTTTTATAAAACTATAAACTTTTATTTATTGATATTTTATAATTGTATAACTTTTGCATCATAAAATATAAAAGAATAAACATTAGTTAATGCAATAAACAGCAGATGGCTACATAATTTAATGGTTTTACCTCTATACGAAACCTCCAAGAAAAACTCTTTCAATTATTATTAAAAACTGACAAAATAAAATATATTTTACAAGAAAATTTCGCAAAATTATTCAAATATTTATTTTTAAAAATTCTCTTTTTTTAACCGTTATTTTATGTGACACATCAATGATATCTAGGCTTCCAATGTCGAGCTTCTCACGTTACATGCGAATAGCTGCAACTAGGACAAAATATCAGTCTTGCAATTGCCTTTCCAAGGAATTTCATTTTTTAAAAAATAATTCCAAACGATTTTTTTCACGCTCGGCATAAAAAATATACAAATTAATGAGATAAAAACAAGTCGTTATCTATGTAAATATAGCGAACTGATAGAAAGAAAAATTCCGTACTCGCACCTAAACTTATAACCAGAGATAAAAGTAAAATATCATGCATGCCAAATTCGGTAACAATCACCTAATCCAAATACTAGCAGCTGTCAAAACATTTCAGAATGTCCACTGAAAGGCGGAGTTTCGCTGTGTAATAGGAGACGTCGTGCTTCGGCAAAACAATACATGATTCTTAGGGAAGAAAATCCGTATAAAATACATAATTATATACAATTCCCACATATAATTTGCCTACAGTTCTATATACTTGTATGCAGCACACAAACATTCTTATTTTGCAGTTTAAATGAGTATTAACACGCGATATTTTCACATTAATTTCTCAGTCTTCCACTTGAGAAGCACTTGATCTCTGATCCACTGCATTAATTTTAACTTACTGATTTATATACATTTATTATGAAAGGTCTCATCACTCTTATAAATGTATATAAAAGGAAACATTTGCAATCTATCTTAATCTTCGAAAGGACTTAACTTGACGGGAAAGACAATTAAGTTAATAATTGTCAGTTATGAGAATCATCAGTTTTCTATGACACTTCAGTAGCGATATATTCTCACGAATTACCATAAACTCAGCACTTGATATTCTAGTACTATAATAAATTACGAAAATCAAATAAATTGTTCAAGATACAGTAGCCATCTTGTAATATTTTTAATTTTTCATTTAATCGAATTGCATTTGTTGTTGATTGTCATTAATTAATTGCAATTTATGAGCTTCAACAGAACAGTAGAAAAGTAGTTAAGTGTCAACCATTATTATATATTTTATTCAAAATTATCAATACAAATGGATTCAGAAAGTGGAAAGTGAGCTTTGATGTATACCAGAATCAAGGTATACTGTCCCATATGTGGGAAAAAAATTATTTATGAACAAAATATCTTAAGAGATGAAAGATTAAGAAGAAATTTAATATTTTAATATTAGAAAAAAAAGCTAACCTGTTTCTGTTCTAGCTACTTCTCCTGGAAAACTTCTCAGAAATAATCTCCATTCAATTGGAAACGAACAAGGGGTGACAGTCAGGAACATGGGTTTCTGTTCTTTTTCTATTAATACGAAGATCCTGAAATTAGAAAAAAAAAATAGTAGTAATTTCAAGGACGATGTATCACCTTAATTTATTTAACTAACTTCGCAAACTAAAATGAATGACCTAAATATTAAAACCGAAATATAAATCTGTGTGAACTAAATTAGAATTGTTACATAATCGTTCTATTTAGATTTTGGGCAAACCCGAAGAATAAAATAATAAACTGAACATTTAAAAATCTTATATCGATGCTAAATATGGCGGATTTTAAATAATTAACACGTTAAACGGGCAAAATTGTGCTGATACCTAACAATATATACAGTCTGTCATTTATGTCAGGGTTACGATTCTAAATATTCCTCTCCATCCATTAACTTTTTCCAGAAGAACGATTGTAAGATGGATGGAATGTCCCAGTTCCGAGCCAGGCTGTCTGCTTCGTTATTTGTATTTTGGTTCAACTTTTTGGTACGATGACAAGATATATTTTGTTGGCTCAGACAAAACAATTAGAAAGTTTATCAACCAAGCTTTCAGCCCGAGAGTTTTTATCAGCTGAGCTTAACAATCGTAAACTTAACCGGTTAAATAAAAGTTGACAGATTTTTACGCCATTTTGAATCGGATGTGTCAAAAATGTCAGGTGTGACTCGTAACGAATCACCGAAACTAGAACGCAGAACGGAGGCATTCATGTTTATCTCTCTCTCTCTTTTTCGACTTTTTTGAGGTTTTCTGGTACTTGGCACACTTATTTTAGTAAACTTTTACGTTCATTTTTAAAATAGAATAAGCGATATTTTTTCAAATCCCGGATTTCTTCAGTTATTGAAAAATAAAAACTATTTCGAGACAAACACGGCGATAGAATTTCCGAACAAGGTGATTAAGATCCCTGTTTAGTTAACTTAGAACATCTGGATTGGCTTTTACTGTCTTAATGACAGACTCTTCTAAAAATAAAATAAGTAAAACAAGGAATTAGTTTTTGTCTGATCGAAACCAAAAATAATGATATTTAAAGGAAAAAAAACATAATTAAGTTTGTTTTTAGTTAACAAACCTCTTAATTTCTTCGCGAAATACGTAAACTTTCACTTCCATGTTTTCTGGTAGCACCCCATTGTCGAAGAATATTTCAGGGCGATACTTGAAGGGATCGGATGATAAAGATCCTCCTGAAGATAAGAGCGCAATCAGGACCATCAAAGATATCATTTTTTAAACCTTAAATAAATCAAACAATAAAATGCTTTTAATGAATTTTCATGCTATTTATATTCAATAATAAAAAACATAATAATAACCAATATAATTAGTTTTAAAATATAGTTTTTCTAAAGTGTATTAAACAGATAAGCTATCCTAAAGGGAAATAAATCTTTTAATATTTTTATGTAACAAACCAAATAGTACATCCTACGAATATTAATGCATAACACTCCCCTCAATTTCCGTTTCCTTGTTTCATTTTTGTTTCCTTTTGGGTTCGGAGACCTTGAAGTAAATATTTTCTTAATTATGAATCTTTCCTCTTCTAATAATATTAATAGTAATATTTAAAACAAAAAAACTTGGGTTCGGAGACCTTGAAGTAAATATTTTCTTAATTATGAATCTTTCCTCTTCTAATATTAATAATAATATTTAAAACAAAAAAAAAAAAACTATTTCTTCCGTACCGTACCTAATTTTTTAATAAGCACAATTTTTTTTCATATTATAATTAATTTTAAAAGAAAACGTGTATGCTGGTCTAAATATGCCGATAAATTACCGTATTTTACAACAAATATTGTTTATGTTCACATAATAATTTGACGCAGTAATAAATTAAAATATTTCTAAACAATTATTAAATAATTTTATAACCATTGTTACGTAGTACTTGTTTATTTTTTTTTTCGCCGCTGATGAAACAGAACATAATTTTCTTTCATTGTTACGTGTTATTTACAATAATAAGGATTAAAATATTTTTTTTTTTATTGATTACAACAATGCTCAAAATATGATTATTGTAATCGACATATTTATAAAAGATTGTTAAAATATTTAATTTGAAAATGGATTGTAAAATTGTTAATTACAACAATGTTCGAAATATGATTGTTGTAATCAACATACTGTATTTATAAAAAAAGTTGTTAGGATTTACAGAATTGTTATTAAATTTGCATATTTGTTGGCATTATTGTTATTATAATCGACATATTTATAAGTGATTGTTAAACTATTTAAGAATCGATTGTAAAATTGTTAATTACAACAATATTCAAAATATGATTGTTGTAATCAACATATTTATGTTAATAGTTAGGATCTAAAGAATTGTTTTATTTATTTGCATATTTTAAAACAGTTTCCATTCAATATTGTTGTAACTAATATTTATTTTGTAAAATTATACAGTAGTGTCACTGTGTAAACTTTCAAATAAATGTATAATTATGAAAATATTAACTAAAATTTTGTAAATTATATACAACGATATAATTTTTATCCACGTCTGCAATAATATTGTATTATGTAAAAACGATTGTATGTGATGTGATGTGGTTCATATTTTATGAGTTTCGAAAAAAATATTAACTAAAATTTTGTAAATTATATACAACGATATAATTTTTATCCACGTCTGTAATAATATTGTATAATGTAAAAACGATTGTATGTGATGTGATGTGGTTCATATTTAATGAGTTTCGACAATGAAGAGTTTAAATTGTTATAAAAACTAACATGACAAATAGTTTTAATGCGAAAATCTATGTTGTTTTTATAGACACGCGTTTAATTTATTGTAGTTTGTCGCAGTACAATGCATTTTATGTCCCGTGTAATCATTTAAAACCGTTTTTTTTTATGTTGATTATTTTCTCTTTCCTTTCATAAAAAAGCGAAAAAAAAAATTGTTAAGAGTTTAACAAAAAGTGCACGAAGTAAACAGTTAACAGGATAAAATTAAATATTTATGAAGTGCTGTTTTTTACTTAAAAAAAAATTTATCAATAAAGCATTCAACTGACATCTTAAGCAAACAGGTCAACAGGTCGAGAATGAATACTCATGTGAAAAATCCCACTTGGGTATAAACAATTGCGTGTTATTCTTATCCGTTGCACCACTTGCACTCTATCATCCATCTTTATACAGGATATGACTTCACGCCAGCCGAATTTAGTTTACCCTTTTACATATATTTTTCTTTAAAAAAATGTTAAATACTTGTTACATTTTTAGAAATATAAGTTATATATTGGGCACTAACAAAATTAACTCTACCAGAAGAAATCTTTTAACACTTCGCAGGTACTTTTCTATAATTAAACATTTACTAAAACAGATGCAGTTGTAAAAGAATAATTCCCATAAGAGCATTATCAAACGTTTTGTAATCTATAAACATTGTTTATAATTTTATAAACAATTTTTACTTTCGTTGGAAAGAAATGCCGTCGAGTGGATCGTATCAAGTAACAAACACTGAATCATTTTTGTTTTATGGAGGTAAATGAACCTCGTAAAGTATGCGAAGAGTTATAAAAATATAACAGTAAATTTTCCCTATTTTTATATATATTTATATATTTTTCTATTCTTTGACCTTGCGACGCGGATAGGGCCAGTTGCAGCTTCTCAGTTTTAACAGATGTCACCAAAATCTGTGGGAGGTAAGTCAGCTGGTAAAATTGATTGTGTTTGGACGCACGTGTGGCACATGTGAGCGCACCCTCGCATAAAGTAGAAGAAGAAAAAAAAACAGTTCCGAACTTGCGTAACGACAATTATTTAATTAAACAAAAAAGAAGAAAGTTGCGACTTTAAAAAGTGACATTTGTGACCTCTCGAAATTCCTAACATATTTGCAAACCGATTGGAAACCTTCCTCATCTCCGATTACTGTTCCTTTACAGACAAACCGACTTTTCTGAGAAACGGTCTAGTAGCAATTAATGCTTAGGCAGCACATATGTTTATTTTTGCATGTTTCGAAAACACAGACACCGCAATGGTTTTAATTACAAGTTTACAAGATCTACATCCTTATAACTAAATCTTACACGATTTTATCGATTAAAAAAATATTGTCGGACGTCTTAAAACTGGCAAAAAAAAAAAAAAATGCTTTTAACTGATTAAATTCCAACGGAGAAGATCGAAATCGATTAAAATCGAAACAATTTGTCCTTATAGAGTAGAAGTACGGTGTGTGAAAAGCGAACACGTGCTACCAAGTCCCCTTCCAAACCGTGACAGATGAAAACACGTGGTTTCTGTGAAGTTAAATTGAACATTTATGTTTCAGAACAAATTATCCTTCCTTGCAAAAATCGATTGCAGTTAAATATTTTATCTATAACCTCCCCCCGAGTTTATTGATGTGGTATCGTGTGACGTTGTGGGAAAGGGAAGAAGAGATGGGGGAATTTTATGACTTTGAGGGTATGCTATCGATCACGGCGACCACACGTCCTGCAATTTGTACAGAGGATTGCATTGTTTGCACATGTTTGTTAATACTATTGTTACCATTTTCCCAACATAAAAATATCCAGTTTTCCATTTATATTATCCGTTTTAAAAGAACTTCCGGTAATTAAATACGTACGTTTCTGTGTAAACACGTTTTCTTATTCTTCACAGTTATATATATAACCATGTTTTACGGTTATAAGCATGTTTAATTGAAGTTAAACCTCCGGCATTAAGCCGGAAATGTCACTTGTAGAGGTTACTTTACACAGTTTAAATCATGTTAAACGTAAATCACGTATCAACTTTAAAGCGACGATAAGTGAAAATGTTTTCGAAAGTATAAATCTAGTCGAGAAACCATCCATAACGTTAATTAGTTGTTTACTCTCTTTAAGCGATGCTACTCAACGAAAAGGAAGAAAAGCAAAAAAAAAAGTTCTTAGAAATCCGGTAGTCGTTCTGATTTGTGTCAAATATATTATTATAATTATAATAATATACATAAAAGTATTATAAATACTCTATAAAGGGTTTTACTCACCAGATTTATACAAGTTTTCGGCGATCGTAATGTTGGTTATGATCTTTCCGTGCCAGCTCAGCATCTCCAAGTGCAACTCATCTGACAAGCGTCGTGTGGTGCTGGTGGTGATGGAGTCACGTGGTGTACATCTAAAACAAAGAAGGACGAAGTAAAAGTTTCGACAAACTGTTAAATATCGTTTACTCTTCGCTATCAACGTTTGGAATGTCGAACGTCATATGGAAGAAAATTATCCGATTTCCGCTCGTTCCTGGAAACGTAAAATTATTTAAAAAATAATAATTTTTTTTTTTTTTTTGATATGCGATGCGATTTAGGGGAATAAAAATGGTTAACCGTCCTTGAATTGTTAATAATAATAATATTATTTTTTTTACTGCTTCTATTTATAGATAGAGGTGGTTTTTTGGTGATTATTTTACGCGCGGGTATTAATTTGGTTTAATTTTCTCATTATATGCGTCACTAAACACTTGAGGGATCGAATTTTATATTCCAATCTCTCCAGTGAACGCAATTTGTTTATTTTTCTGAATTGTTTTTAATCTTTGTAACGTTATCTTCAGCGAATTAAACAGTAGCTCAAAGTATTCATTTCTTTCTCTCGTTTTCTTTTTTAATTTTTCAATATTTTTCTTACAGAGAACAGAAGAAATAATAAGGAATATGCATTTATAAATTAATTTATTAATTATCTATGTTTAATTGCACATAAAAGAGGAAAAAAAGCAAGAAAATAAAAGAATTATATGAAGTGGCGTAGCCAGAAATCTAGCAAACGGTGCATTTAAAAATAATTAAGAAATATCGAAAAATTATGTGTTATATATTTTATTGTATATGCTAGGGTGCATTTAAAAATAATTAAGAAATATCGAAAAATTATGTGTTATATATTTTATTGCATATGGCATATTTTATTGCATTTGGTTTATACCAAATGAGTCTATTATTTAAATAACAATCACTGTATAAATCACGATACAAATATTAGTAACATAGGTGCAATTGCTCCCTTCCTCTGACTGAAAGCAGATAAACAGAAAAATTATAATTTTGTTTAAGAAAAATGTTCACATAAAATCTGTTGAAGATTTTATTAGAAGCTTAGAACATAAAATTTTTTAAAAATCATGTTTTATGTTTAACTGATTTTTAATTTTGAATATCATATATCACTCTTATCTTAAACTTTGTATTATTATCCTAGCTATAACAATACAACTCATAAAATACAGATTATATGTCTCTATGTGTGTCTTTATCATTTAAAATCTATTTAGGATTATGAGGCATAATACTGTTCAGCATTAATATGAGTTATGCCTTTCTATCACCCGTTTTTATCATTCTTCTATGAGACTCTCGTTTTCTTTTAAGTATCGCTAGATGGCACTAAGTGTTAAAGCGTGGGATAAAATATGACCAAACCTCAACAATAACAAACAAAACTCTAGTTGAATACATAAAACCAAAAATTCAAACGAGCCGAAAACTCTGATACTCGGACTTTTGACTTGTTTTATGACCTACCTCTATCAGACCCAGATAGAGGAGCTAACAGGGCCATTTGGTCTGGACGCCAGACCCAAACAGGCCCCAAAATTCGGTGTTTTATGTAACGAACATGATATGAAAGTAATTGGAAAATCTTGTTAGCGAAAAAAAAATCTGTTTTTATTTATTTTATTGATTTTATTCGTACATTTTTTACGACTCCAGAACTAGGATGAGATCCTATATTTATGCATCTTATTCTCTCGGGTCCTGATCTACATTTTTTAAGGGGAAATTCGGTTATTCCTATACGTGTTATGCATAAGTTTTAATCATATTTAAATATTATCCATGCAGATGAGCACGTCAGCCATTAATGCATTTTTGTTTAAGAATGCATATCTCTGTAACGGTTTTATAATAGACTCCATTTATTCCGAGCTTTAAAGAGGGAAAAACTGCATAGTTTCTTTATAAAAAAAAAAAAAAAAAAAAAAAAAACTGCATAGTTTCTTTATAAAAAAAAAAAAAAAAAAGAAAAATATAAGTTATCCTCATTAATATGCAAGTTCTATCATTTTATTAAACAGAATCGATCAAAGAAGAAAAAGTGCCGTTGCGGAGGTCATTATGTCTTTTATTGCTATTCCTTCTCGGAAACTTCACTCTTATGTTTCCTCTTTGCATATGAGAGAATCCTTTCGAAAAGTCCAAACATTCTTACAGTCAAATAAAAAAAATTAATCTTAATTTTAGAAACACGAATAGATGGATATTAAACGTTCCATTAAACAGATTGTTTTGTGGTCATGTCACCTGATACTGTATTACCCGACGTGGATATTTTTGAAACACTTTTAATGTACACTTGTTTCGTCTCATTTCCTCCAAAATAGCTGCTTTCCGAGTACCCTTTTACGTAATAAACTACATTGTGATGGATTCCGGTGTCAGGATGGAAATTTCCAAAACTGGAAACGTTCCAAAGCGTGTAAAAATCTAAATAAATATCCATTATTTTCTTATCTCATAAATAATCTTACGTCTTTTATTAGATTTGTAACGAGTTTATATGTTTTTTTTTTTTCCACATTCGGAATGGTTACTGGTTAATTTTAATCGGATGTAACTCATAATTAACTTATAACTGACCACAGAGATCAGTTTTATTTATTTTTATCGAAATGGCTTTTGCTTACAGAATCCATCAATGAATATCTTATAACTGAATGATCGTAGCTGCGCTTCGATGTGACACGACATCACTCAGGAACCACGAACTTTCCCCCCATCATGTCTTATCTACCGAGGAAGATTAATGACGTTTTAAATTACAGATGGAATCTTCATCCTTTTGCTGGATTAATATCTCTAGGACGAGATAAGTATCTTAATGAATTCGGAAGATTTCTATCTTTAATTTTGATATAAACGCCTTAAAATCTATTTTGTTGGTAGCTGAAGTAATTAATGAAGTTTTATTTGTAAAACATGGCTGGTGCTATTATTATTACTGTACTGTAGAGAGTAAGACGTGATGGAAATTTTTGCACCTTCTGCATTATGCCTCCATCTGTTGAGAGAAATATTTAATAAATTGGTTTGTGCCCGTTTTAATTGATTGGCAGTTTTATTATAAAATTTTTTATATTATTAATTTTTGATTAAAAAATTCTGTAGGCGATGAGAGGAGCGAGTAACATGGAAGCGCTTTTGTTTCTTTTAAAATAATATTTTCGTCTTTATGTTAGTCGTAGTGCCATCTCGCGTGAAAATTTGCAATTAACGATGCGACAAAACTCGGAGAAGATTTTGCTTTAGTAAAAACAACAACAATTTTTTAAAAAAATGTCTGCTGAAAAACTGTAAAAAAAGGAAACGATTTGATGAAGTTTGTTTCGAGAACAATAAATTATAAAAATAAAAATATAAAATTTCGGAAAAGTTTTCTAAAGAAAGAGTCCGAACAAAAAACCATTATCTAAAAAAAAAAAAAAAAGTGAACAAAATGTCTGAGAAGAGTTTGAATAAAATAATAAAGAAAGACTTAAACGATAAACTTTATCTAAAGAAAGTTTTTTTTAACTTAAGTAGCATCAGGTTAAAAAAAAAAAAAAAACAAACTTAAAATATATTATCTAAAGGAAGAGTTGAACAGCGTATCTGAAGAAACGTTATGAATATACGAAAAAAAGACGACTTGAACAAAGAATCTTAAATAACGTAATGAATATATGCAAAAAAAAAAATGACTTAAACAGCTTATCTAAGTGCACGAAACCGTGTTACTGCGGTTTCATTTAACCGCAAGAAAATCCGAAAAAATTAAATAGAAAATTCATAAATACAGTAAACATTCATAATTTAAGTTCGTTTCATCTCATCGCATAGGAATTATATTTTCATCACATCATGATAATAAGAGAGAGAACGAAGAAAAAGGATGAGTACAGTACAATAAATATATTAGACAGAGAAAAAGAGACCACATTAGCATAGATTTTATTATTATAATTGTTTTATTTTATTGTTGTAAATGTCTTTTTATGCCTAATTTATATATTAAAATTTATTAATTTATTAGATATGTACAGTATATAATGTTCGCTACAATCCGGGGGTAGATTTTCGATCCTATCCACGCGGATACAGGTGTTCTACTGTAATGTTATGAATATATAAAAAAAGGAGTACTTGAATAGCGAATCTTATAAAAATATGAAGAAAACAACACTTGAACAGTATATATGAAAAATGTTATGAATAGCTGAAAACTGAATAAAATATTTACAAAAAAATTTAAATGATTTATCAACATCATATACCCAATTTTGTCTTAAAGAAAAATTTTTGAAATGTAATTTGCTTATTATTATTTTTTAATTTAAAAAAGATGTTTGAATTGAACAATGGCAAATATAAAAAAAAAACATGGACAGATCTAAGAAAAACAAATGAGTTCAAAGTCAGAGTAGAAGTCGTTCTATGAAAGTTTGGATTGATAACTAATAGTTATCCACTACATCAAATTTGCTTAGACAAGTTGTTAATTATCATTAGGCATTCCCCTGATTTGATTTTCTCCTTTCCATTAGTTGTTCATCGTGTTTATGATTTATTATCAGTAAGTAGATGGAACCGAACTTGCTACTTAACAATAATTCGCATATGTAAGACATTTATATTGGAAGTAAAAAAAAAGAAATAATAATAATAATCGAAACTTTTATCTCATCGGATGACTCGCTATTAAATAATCACGTTACTATCTGAAAATTCGATCTGGAATTCTGATGATGATGGTGATGATGATGATGATGATATAAAAATCGTTAAAGAAATATAGTGTGTTTAGCGACTATAAATTGATTCTCTTACGTTTAGTTTCTGTAAAATCGACAGTTTGGAGTATCTTAAAGGTGAAAAAGCTCAGTGAAGAAATATTTAAGAAACGTGACTTGGAAGACCAAAATGAAGGTAATACTGTCTGGAATACAAGATGCCAAACCACACATTTTATTTACTTTTTTTTATTTTTCTTTTTTGGTTTTTTTTCCCTGTTGTCCATCAACGTCCTGAATTTCGATCTGCGGCCACAGCAGAGTAGAAACAAAATTAAATTAAAACTAAGAAACGTTATTAAATGTTTCAAATCGCGTTAAAAAAACTTTCTTTCGAATGTTTATTACTTAGTTTCTTCGCTCTGTTAACCACTAATAAAATTGCTTTTGCAGAAAAGCAGATACTTTGACTCTCTCTCACGCTCTCTACTTTTCTCTACATCACCACGAATCATTTTAAAGTTGTTAATGAAAAATCGTTATTTTGGTTACTGTTAGGAATAAATTTTGTATAAATTTAATTAAATTACCTTTTGTTTATCTCACGATCCGATATATAAATGCACAAGGTTTCGTTAAAATTAACGTATTGCTTGATAATATTTCCGTAGCGAAAACTGTTAAAATATGCATTCAGAGTAATAAATGCACATGTCTACCATGCAAATATGAATCTATGAGTTTTATTTTATTAATAATAACAAGTAAGGAACTCTAAATGTTATGAGGATGGAGTTTGTAAGCCAGCAAAAATAGATACAGTATATATAAAAGATGAATGTCGTGTTAATGGCCTCTGTTAGTATTCAATATTGAATGAAAGAACGGACTTATAATTGATTCTATTGAGAATCTCAGACAGAGAGAACTTTTTATATGGATTCTCTGCTGCACTTGTGTTCTCTTATGTTAAAGTTTCTTTCTTGTGAATGAATGGAAGAGAAAAATGTTTTACTATATTACACTCAAATAATTTTTATTGCATTGAAAGTAATATTAAGTTTGCTTTGATGTAATCAAAATTAATTAATTTTTTTTTGACAAATCTATCTAAAATTTGAACGAAATTATTATTTACACAGAAAAATAAGTAATTTTTTTTTCATCTAAATTTATTATTTTATTAAAATTTGAAAAGGATAAAATGTTTTACTATATTACACTCAAATAATTTTTATTGCATTGAAAGTAATATTAAGTTTTTCTTTGATGTAATCAAAATTAATTAATTTTTTATTTTTTCTTATACCAAATAGAGTTTCAACAATTTCTGGTTCATTATTAGAAAATACTTATTGTTCAAATTCCAAATACATATTCCAATGTTTCATGAACATTCGATTCCCTTCCCAACAAAGTCTCTATATGAACTGAGTTGGATATATCTTCAATTAAATCCCTGGATTTACAATTTCCATATTTATGATGGACAAGACTGTTGTCAAAATTTGTAAAATCTTCAGTTTAAAATTTTGTGATGATAGTTCTTAGGAAGAGCACTCAGTTCTTCTCCTAGGTCAAACTTATTGCATTCCTTTCTCAGTGAAATCCATAAGGAACCCGAACTTTTCTAAAACATTTCTGAATAGTTAATTGTGAAACTTCTTGTCATGCAATCTCATGCATTAGAATAGTAAATGATCAACAACTTGTTTCTTTTGGTCTAATGTCAGTTCATTTAATTTTCTTTTACTGCTTTTTAACATCTCTAAGGTAAACTTAATCACAGTAATAGAAGAAATAGCACACAATTTTCAAAGAAAAAAGTAAAATATAAACCAAATCAACACTAGTCAATTATAGCCCAAATATTTTTAATTTTATTACAATAAAATATTCTTGCTATAATTTGGCTAGTTTTGATTTGATTTTTCTCAATGATCAGTGTTTGTATTTACAATAATAAGTAAACTATGGATTATAAATCATTGGCAACCATCTCAAGACATGACTAACCAATGTTATAAGTTTCTCTTTCACAAATTCTTTTGATTAATATTCTAAACCTAAATAAAATTGAAGATTTTATTTCAAATAATCTTATAAATCTAAATGAAATTTAAGATATTATTTCAACTAATAAGCAAAAGTGTCCATCTTATTACAAACAGTTGTTCAAGATACAAGATAGAGAGGCCAGGATATAAGTCATCTTATTACAAACAGTTGTTCAAGATACAAGATAGAGAGGTGTGTCCAGGATATAGAATTTTGGACATATAGTAAAATATAGGCTTTTGTCCAGTTCCAGGAAAAGTTGTTCAACATAGAGAGGTGTCCAACTTGACAGGTTTTACTGTATAAGAATAGGTAATAATTCTATTAAAATGCAAAATGTTTAGAATTCAAATGAAGTTTTTCTCCCACTCATATAGCAATGAATAGAAAGATGTATTGTTAGTTGTCCCGTATTAGGATGCAATAACAACAGAGACGAACTATGTGAACTATGTGTGTCTAACGTGATTCTATTGAACTTACCAAGTGACTCACCCTTGGTACAGAGAAGTTCATCAACATAAAGTGGCACCCCTCTCTTGGACAATGTTATAATTAACATTGTACAACACATCTCCTCCCTTTAGTTGAACAATTACAATAAACCCGACATTAATCTAGTATTCCTCGATAAGTCATTTTGGTTGGGAAACAGGTCGTTCGCTTTGTTTTCTAGTTGTATTTGTACTGTACTGTTGACTTTGTTGATTTAACTGACTCTCTATATTATGTTGCGTTCGTTCTGCATTATGCACAATTTTGATTGGATCATTGCATTCGTCTTCTTCATTGTCAGGAAGATCTAGATCAGTGGTTCTCAACCTTTTTTTTCCCCAGGCCGCATACATTTGTTTGCTACATTAAGCGTGCCACATACATTTGGTTGCTACATTAAGTGGGCCGCAACATGCTATATCAGCAGTCGACAATGAGTTGGTGTCACATGGAAAAAACTTCGACTTCTAAAAAAAATCGCCTACAAAAAAACTCTTGACTTCTCAATTCATGAATTCAGTGTTTTCTAAACTGACCAATGATCTGTAAAATTTTATGACTGTGTTAGGAAGGACCTAGCAAATTAGGATAATTCTAATTTTTCCAGATTTTAAAAAAAATTTTTATATCAGAATTTTTATTATTTTTTGTATGTGGGAAAAGAATTCTGCACTTTCATTAAATTCATGACTATGCATTCCAGGCCGCACGTAATAGCTTGGCAGGCTAAATGCGGCCTGTGAGCTGCAGGTTGAGAATGGCTGATCTAGATGATCCCTTGTGCTTATTAAGTGGAATCTGTTCCGACAAATTGTTCTTTTCCATATTTTTTTCTCTTCCGATCTTTATAAAATTATTTTATATTTTTAGTTACAATAACATCATTTTTTTTTATAAATTTAAAAAGAAGTCATAGAAAAGGCAAAGAAAAATATCCAGTAGAAATTTTCAAAGTACTAAACAAATCTTTTTTCTCTTATTTTTTTACAACCGACAAACAGATTTACCACACAAAAGTACAACTTTTACACTTCCAATTGCATCAAAAAGTCGAATTTTTTGGAGATAAATTCGAAGAAAATTTTTAGTATACATCTATAAAATAAATTCGAACAATAAATATAAAAATTTTATTAAAAATATTTATAAAATGAATTGAATAAAGGAGAAAAAAGTTCATTCAAACAACTCTGAAAAAGTCCCAAAAACAATAATTCTTCCCGTTTTAAATTAATTTATTTCGAATTTTATTGTTGTAAACTTTATAAATTTATCCAAATTTTGTATTTTTTATAAAACAATTTATCAATAAATCATCCGCAACAGAGACTGTACACCGACTTTATCGTGCCTAAAGAGATATATATGTTTAGTAAACTCGATTCGTTTTAAGTTTTATCTGAACTATGTACATTTATCATGCACTGATCTCTCGAATTTAAAGTATATATACATATAAATAAAACCAAAACTTTTATTATTACGATAACAATTCTCGTATCATTTATCTTAGAAGGAACTGAAAATGTTTCTCTCTCTCTCTCTCTACTGTATCGCAATCCCAAATCTGTCCTAAACTCAACACAGCAATGAAAATAGTTTCCTTCCCTGATTTTATAGCATTTTTACGACTCTGCCTTCAACAAAACTCAAATTTACTATTATTCGAAATTCTTTGACCTAGGTGTTGAATTTTTTCTTCTTCTTCTTCTTCTTTTTCCTCCATGACGAAACCCTTATATATTTGTTTATAGTTGAGAATCTTTGACATAAATCGTGACCCTTTTGCACATCAACAATACACTCGAGAAACATAAATTTTTTATGAATTTAATAAACTACGAATTTATTGAATTTTTTAAATATTTTTTTTTTTCTTGAATAATTTATAAACTTTTTTAAACGTAAATTTTACTGCTTTTGCGATAAATTAATAATAAATTTAAAATGGCATTTATTAATCGTGTATATTGTCATAAAAAATGATTTTTTTACGCATTTTCAACGGAGATTTCCGAATTTTTTTAAGCATTAAATCGATTTACACGTAATTTAAATCGTGTTTTCACTGCCATCTTAATTGCTATTTAGATGAATTTTTTTTAAAAATGTTTCTACAAAAAAATGTAGAGTCGTTATCAGAAACAAACAAATATATATTTTATATATCAATATATATTTATTTTAAGAAACATCTTTAGTTGGTTATTTATGAGGAACCAATATGTTTTCAAGATGGCGCCTGGAGTACAATGCATGTTCTGACTTTACTAAATGACATCATATTTCAACTGTACTTCTTCCAAAACATTGAGCACATAGTAGGACATGAATGCAGTCGACATAAATTCGAAATAGCAAAAAAAAAATATTTTTTTTTTGACAGTTCTATATAACCTACTGCTACAAAAACAAAAAAAAAAACGCATTAGTATATTTTACCAAGAAAATTTATGTTTATTATATATACAAACAAAGTTGGTTTTTCTTATATATTTTTTAATTAAACTAAACAATATTTCATACTGCAAAGATACAAAAAATAATAATAAATTTTGTCATATTTGCATTTTTTTTTAATTCAAGTAAAGTATATTAAAATATAAAAGTCGTACCAAGAGAGAGAAGAAAGAAGACAAAAACTACTTTATTGAATGAAACTACAGCTACATTTTTATTTTCTTCTCACTTTTTATACAATTTAAACAATCGTTGGACGTTTTCCAGGTTGGAAAAAAATTCTAAAATTTCCATCTTATAACGTTGAGATGCAATGGCAAAATACAAATTTAATGTACCATACTCGAAGTAAAGTTATTGTTAAGGTATGGAAGATTGAAATCCTTCCTTTCGAATAATAGCTATAGTAGTAGACCTTATATATTCAAAGATTCAGATCATAAAAAAACATTGTTTGTTGAAATCCTTCCTTTCGAATAATAGCTATAGTAGTAGACCTTATATATTCAAAGATTCAAATCATAAAAAAACATTGTTTTTTGAATCGAAAAAAATCTAAAAACTTCGATAAACTAAGTCAAAGGGGTGAAGAATAAAATAAAAATTTCAATATGGAGATATTCAGTAGCAGCAACGATTTATCATTATTTATCCTTCAATTAAATTATCTCTCGACCGCTAAACTGCAGCATTTAGAAGGCATTTTAACTCAATTTATCATTTCTATTTGGAAAACGATAGACCAATTACCAAAAATCCTTTTATTCCTCATTACCTCAATTACTCCGTTACGTATTAACATTAAAAGGATTTCATACTGGATGCTTTGACAAGTATTGCATTTTTACTTTTTTTATTTTCGTAGATCGATGGCAACAATTAGTTCTTTCCTGTTCAAACTTTATCTCTACGCTTTGAAGTGGATTTATGCTGTCAGCGAAGACAAAACTCTCAGATAAGAACGAAAAAGCCATAGATTTATATCGCGTGTACGATATTTTTGAAAATGTTCTCATATACTCTTAAAAAATCTCGATAT
This sequence comes from Olivierus martensii, assembly GCA_000484575.1. Lineage (NCBI taxonomy): Eukaryota > Metazoa > Arthropoda > Arachnida > Scorpiones > Buthidae > Olivierus > Olivierus martensii. Next base: position 57,340 of record AYEL01085317.1, on the reverse strand, counting down.
CTCAACTACCATGCCGGATTGTGGATCCTCTGAGTTGTAAATATTTTAATAATTAATTTTTTTTATAATTAAGAATACGTGAACATATTAAAATGGTTCTTTGTATCTGGCATTTTGTAAAAATAGAACAGTGAGACGTGAAAAGAATAAAGAAAGTTTTGAATCTCTGAAATTATCCATCTGGGAATCTCTCTCTCCAAAGAAAGAAAGAAAAAAAAAGAAGACTGGATTTATGAATGATATTTTATTACAAATTGTATCATTTACATCTGATATATTATCGTGAACATTTTATTCTTGGGGCGAATAAACTTGAAGATGGAAAATTGGAATCGTGTTTCTACTTAAGTATGACGATGTAAAATATTAAATTCCTTCTCTATTTTTTGCATTTAATTAAATATTTTATTTAATTATCTCAACAAAAAACGATATATTACATTTGCATTTTATAATTTTGCAATTTTATCCTCTCTTATTTAAAAAATAATAACAAAACTTTCCGGGGAATTGTAAATAATTAGCAATTAATTTTATAAATTTGGAATAAATAATAATGGATAAAAACACATAAAAGAATTTATTTAATGGATGAAATTCGATCAATAAAAAATTGATACATGAGGAAATCAATGATGTCATTACTTAACGTCATCTAATGGTGTATATTATTCATCTCTCCAGTAAAAGATAAATTTTTCTCGCCTCTTTCAATTATTGATGCAAATGGACGAAAATAACCGTTCCGCATTCTTGAATGCATTATTTAATACATCTTAGATCATTTTTATGAAACATTTTTTTCTCCTAATGACGTGGCCTTTTCTACGTCCGATGCCATTATTAATAATTTTAAATTATCTCGTAAAATACCTATTATACGTAGCTTCAGTACAATTTAATTATCATACCGCGTACATATATCAAGAGATAATCTAGTTAAAAAATTGACAATAAAACCGTCATGCCAACTGACGAAACTACTCTTAAGTTTGTAGAAGAATTTCGCGCTGTTATACTTCTTCTAAATCTTATATGACCACACTTTTTTTTAGTCATTATGGAAGCTTTTGAATAATAGAGCTACTACCACAAAATTTTAAGTTGTTGCAATGCCAGTTATGAAAATTTATGTCGAAAAGATAAGCAAAAATTTAAGAGTTTCGACCGGTAGTTTGTTTGATTTATGTTCCGCTGAGTCTATAATTTTCTGAAATTCAAAATTCTCTAGCTGCACTCGGTTAAATATTTGGCAATTTTTCTGTTTTATTCTAATAAATAATTGATTTTAACCGAGTAAAATGCCATATTTATTCATTATAAGATGTTACGAAACTTTTCAAAAATTGTAGAATGAATAATTGATAGATATAGTAGTTATTTTTCTGTTTAGAAAAAATGAAAAAGTTGCAAAAAGTAAAGTTAGTTGGACTGATAAAGTCTGTTAAGAATACTTATCGCATCATTTGAAATTGCAAATCTTACAAGATTTGAAGAGATCGGATCTCTCTTATCATTCTGAGAAAGGGAATGGTTTTCTATTGTACTAGAAGAAAAGAATAGGAAAAGAAAGACTATTCATGATAGTTGATAAGTGAGAATTGCTGACATCATTTCTAAAACCTTCTTTTATTAATTATCCGGCTATTTACAAGAAAAAAAATCAAGTTAGAAAAGCATAATATTGAAGAGTTACGGTGGTAAGTCAGTTATGCGGAAATTTTTCTATAATTATATTGATATTCTTTTTAATAATGTTCTCAATTGGCTTTTATAATAAAAACATTTAAGAATAAATACATAAAATTTTTCTATAATTATATTGATATTCTTTTTAATAATGTTCTCAATTGGCTTTTATAATAATAACATTTAAGAATAAATATATAAAAAAAACGTAGTACTAGTTATTAACTTGATAAAAACGTAACTATAGTATAAATGTTTGAAAACAATACAAATCGAATTAGCGTCATTTAGAGTATATTAACTGTAATAAAATAAGCATTGTCATCATATATTAACGAAAAAATCAAACAGTTATATTATAGACTACAAAAAACTATTTTTTCTTTAAAATTTAATTCGATAGATCTTTCATAAATTTCAGAAATATAAAATTATGCCATTCAAAAGAATTATTATATCAGAATCATATACTAAATGATAAAATTATCAATTTTTATGATGATGAATTCTTTAGTCTCTGAGTATCAATACTATATAAATAAATATCAACAATTTAAAAATATATTAAATTTAATAAACAAGTAAAATTTATAAATAAGTAAACTGTATACCGCATTAAGTTAATCTTATATTCTTTGTATAACTGATTTTAAGAATATTAGAAGATAAATCGGATTAGTGTAATTTAGAGTATAATAAATATGAAACATTTGGCGCTACGATCGAATATAATGGAGAAATCACCGGAGAAACGAATTGGTGCTTAGCTTACAATCGTCATTTTTTTTTTTTTTTTTTTTTTTTTTTTTTTTTTTCGAAAAAGTGTTTTTTTTTTTTTTTTTTTTAAATTTGTGTTCCCCACTAAAAGCTTTTGAACTAATGAGTAGTTTTTATGAAACTTACTAATAATGTTCTAAAATCAAAAATAACAAACCTCTAGCTTTAATTATTTAAAAATGGCAGAAGTTCAAACTTTAAAGACATCTATCTCCTGAGCTATTTATTAGTTTTTAATGAAATTTATTAAGTTGATCAGATTTCTGAAGACGATATTGATGGCGCATCAATTAATTCTTTAACTGAAGTCATTTAAAAATGGTGGAAGTTCAAACTAATTTTTTTCCGTGATAATTTTTTAAAAGTTGGATTGAAATTTTTTAAATTTAGCAGCGTGTTCAAGGTATTAATGTCAAGTTAGATTTAAGTTTATTCTTGAGTTTACTTAATCCTGTAGTTTCATTCTCTTAAAAATAGTGAACATTCAGTTTCCTGAAAATTTTCTGTAATAAATATGGAACTATATTCAGGTATAATAGATTTTTATGACATTTAATATTTGGTTATGTCATTGAAGATGATTTTGATGACACATTTTAATCCCGTATATTTAATAATTTCCAAAATAAAGTACACATTCGAAAAATAGGCAATTTATTCTTTCCGAAATATTTGTTAGCCATTTTTTTTAATAATATCGCTTGCTATTCATTCACAAAGTAACACAGAATAGTGAAATTAAAAAAAAAATTCCTCATTATATAGATCCATTATGCTTACTAATTTTGAACTTTCTAAGTGATCCCACTGCAAAGATGGCTTGAAACTTGAAACTTTACTAAACTTTAAATTTGACATCTTTAAAATTACTGATGAGAATGAATATATTAGACCATCCCAAAAGTAAGTTTTGAAAGGATATAAAAGATAAATTTAATGAAGAGAGAATGAATATATTAGACCATCCCAAAAGTAAGTTTTGAAAGGATATAAAAGATAAATCACTTGCTAATTTAATGAAGTATATATTCTCCATTTGAATCAATAACAATCTTCCAATGTTGCGAAAGCTTTAAAATTTCATGTTTAGACAAGCTGAAACATGTTTGAACAAGTACAGTATGAAAAAGACGTTACTTTTGGGATAACTTGATATATATTATTATAGTTATATCATTAATAAGTGTAACGATAAAATATGAGGAAAATTACTTTTCTTAAATCTTTTATTCTAACTGGAATGTTTTACTGTAGCTTTATTGGTGATCTATCGTTCTTCCGCATTTTTCGATAATATTGTATCAGAATGGTATCCGTCTTTATCACTTCTTACCATTTTAAACGATATTAAAAATTCCACCAAAATTAAACTTCCTTGTAACTATTGGCAATTGTTTTTTTTGTTTTTTTTTTTTGGTATTTTTGAAGATTTTTAGTTACTAGGAAACCAGAAAAATAAATACCAAACTTCTGTAATGCATTTATATCTTAGGTTTAAAAAAATTACATTCGGAGATTGAAATACAGGAAACAAAGATTACATTTTACTTCTTTCTCTCTCTGTAGTCAGTTGAACCGCAATAAGGTAACATAATTGCGATTGTACCAGCATCATTCTTTCTAGCGTATAAAATGTCTAGGAAAAATAATAATCCCGAGCTTTAACAAGATTTTTCAGGCGCCAACAATTTTTACTGAGAGATAAATATTGCATCGATTCGTGTTTAACTATATAACATCAAAAACATGGAAATTTTGTACTTTGTCAAAGTATGTGATTCATGTTTACAGTTATAGGTCATTTTGTAAAGGAGAACTCATTAAAAACTTCTTAAAAAGTCAATTTAACATCCAAATGCCGCAGAATATTTTAGAGAAGCCAACGAGATTCAAAAACTGAAATTGTTCTTTAAATGTTTGCCATCACAGACTTTTCTGTATTAATAGAATTACAACATCCGAAAGAAAACAGTTTGTGATAACAGAATCACTCGATAGAAGTAGATCTGAAGTATATAATGAAGATAAACATCTCTTGTCAGTCAGGATCACACTTTTATTCTAACAAATCGTATAGATGTCACAAACAATTGCTGGCATTATTCCGGTTGATTTGTCAATATGTAACATTGTATAAAAACAGCAATCAGAGAAAGTAGCAGCAAAATGTTCCGGAAAACTATTTGCTAATAAAATGTACTTGGCACTTACATTAATCTTTTCGAATTCATATTATGATATCATCTCGATTTTGTATCATAAATCCAAGTCAGACTACTTCCATGACATCTGATCATTAAGCACTACACGATACATCAATGACATCCCAAGTTTTATGTTCTTACACGCTTAGTTCTCAGTTAAGAAAACTTAAAACGGTTCTAACAAATTAGTATTAACGCATGTTTTCCATTATAATTATTTAGAAATTAATACCAAATCCGAGATTAATAGATAAGCCATTAATTCTAATTATCGAAACGCATATACTAATTAATCAAATAATTAATTTAAAATTATGACAATATGGTAGATATTTAATCGCAAATTTTGGTTTTAATATAATCAAAATATGTCAAGGGTTTACTCATTTTAAATAATGTAAAAAATAAATATATATCTAAACATTCTAAAAAAATCTGATTGCCGAAAAAATGAAATTAAGATTATATAAAATTTAATGTATATAGATTTGAATTCATATATCCAGAAGTGCTAGAACTATTTTTATATATATTATCACTTTTATATATTTTTATATAGTAAAATGAAACAAAAAATTGTTTATATGCACACTGTACATATAAGCAATTTTATATGCATGTATTTCCGAAGGAAAAGGTGGCTTATAAGATTATCATCCCATTGTCTGAATGTCGGATTGCTCGCTAATAACTTCTGAAATAATTAGTAGAATTTCGTAAAATGTGATAGAAATTTTCTGCCTTGAAAGGTCATATCAAGGTTGTATCGTTTAATCATCTCGGACATACAAAACCTACGAATAGTCTCTTAACATATCCGAAATTATTAACTGGATTTTTATGTAATTTTTATTTTATATTATCGACCCAAGTTGACGCTAAGTGTTATGTAGGAGTTACGTATAGCTTACTCTTCATTAGCTATATTTCCTCTACATCATTTAGAATGTAATATAGTTATGCTATTATTTATATAAATTAATGAATAAAATATTTAAACATTATTTTGGCAGCATTCGAGTAGGCACCTACTAAATAATCATAACTACATAATTATATTAGAAAAATATTGGCAGTTAAACCATAAAATGAATTTTTATAACATTCAACATACATATATGTAATGCCATTAAAAATTATTCTGATAGCACAGTAATTAGAAGTAAATCAGCAATTCTCGAGGTTTGTCTTTCGATGAGGCTTGAACAGATTATTCGATATGTAAAAATATTATACTTATTATGGATGCCATACTGAATTAAACTCGCACATGGAATGAAAACAGATAGACAAATAATAGAATTACTAGTGTTTATAGATAACATTAATTAACTAAAGAAAACATTAATTAAAATGTAATACTTAAATTCAGTTTAAATAAATTTTATCATAAGATATTATGTCGTTAACGAAAGAAAATTGACAGCTTATCCTTTAAACTGATCTTAACATTACTAAACAACTACTTCAGAGAGCGATTCTAATTAGAAAATATTCCAAAAATTATCTCACAACAATGTAAAAAAATGAAGCTCTGCCGTCATATTGGGGAGAAGGCACATTATTTAACGTATACCAGCAATCACGAAACCATGTGCTAATTTATGCATTGTTCGAACTTCTGCCATGTAGAAACGAGGAAAAACAACAATATTCAATTTCTTTATAAGAAAAGGCACAAATTCAACTCTAAATGCACGAGTTGGCCGGATGGCCGCGTGGTAAAGCTGTGGCTTGCCACCCTGGAGGATCCGGGTTCAAATCACACCTCCAGTTTTTTAGGAGGGGTCTGGTCCCGGCCTGGTGAACCCCATCCTTCAACCATCCGGTTGACCCCAACATGAGTGTTGGCCAGCCTGTGATGGACTCTCTAAGTAGCCGTCACTACATACAGAATAGCCCATGAGGATATGGCGGCTTAATACAACTAACCTAACCTAACCTAAATGCACGAACTTCAAACTGCTAAGCAATGAAATACAGTATATTATTGCCTCATACGAACATCCTTTTGTCAACATTCTGAGTGAAATACTACAGTTCAAATTTCTTCTTAACGTAGTCACGACCTCTATCTCCTACAATCTGCAACGTTGAATAACAACTCAATCTGCAATTTCTTCGTAACAGAAATATATGTGTGGACCCCCAAATAAATTTCTAAGATCTGGGAACAAGAAACGAACTCTTCCTAGTTGGAAAGTGAAAGAATTTTTTAGGCAACTTATTTGCCCAATGGTTATGGTCTCTGGCAATTTAATCATGATAATTATGTGTTGTTAATAAATAATTAATTAGTGATTGGAATATAAGTTATAAATGAAAATGTTTCAATCGATTTACTCTGTAATGAAAACAATCCACTTAAATTAATAACAATAATCCGATATAACTTATATCGGATTTAGGGAAAATTATAGTATAGTCTATATTTGATAAATTTTCCATGAATTACAGATTTTCTTCTAACATACTTTCTTAATAGCTTTCCTAATTTATACCATTGCATACAATTGCATCTTTGCAGAAAATGATGGATTTATTATTATTGTGTTTTGAAATGGATTGTGACATCTTTGTAATCTAAATCAATCAAAATATTTTTTATTATCGATTCGAAATTTAAATCCTTTTAAGTACTGTAATTAAAAAATCTTGTAATAATTTATAATTGTCCGCCGCATGGCGAACAAATGAAAATGAAAAGGATCTGGAAATTGAACTCGGATACTTTTCTAATAATTCTTGCTGTGGATCTAGGATCAACTCCAGAGTCTCATATATTGAAAGCTTTTCAGGAGTTTACTAAGCCCTTTGATCCCCATCCTACACTTGACAGGTGACCCACAGTACTGTGAGTGACCTGTAGTAGTGGACAAATGAATGCTCCACAGCTCAGTATCTACATGTGGAAAGTGGCGAGCTTTTCAGGAGTTTACTAAGCCCTTTGATCCCCATCCTACACTTGACAGGTGACCCACCAGTACTGTGAGTGACCTGTAGTAGTGGACAAATGAATGCTCTACAGCTCAGTATCTACATATGGAAAGTGGAGTTAAAATTCACAGGGAAAAAAGATGGTAAACATTGCTTTACCATATGCCTAGCCCATCGATCGGCTAGCCATATGACAGGTAAATGGAGATCATGAAATTGTTAAAATTCTAAACTAATTTTTTAATTGTACATTGAAAATTTGAATTTATTCGCTGATTATTTATTTAAGTGTCACCTGGAAGATTTTGTACTTATAATAGGCAATTTTAAAATATAATTTGTAAATTCTCTAAAACACAATGCAGGAGAGACTGACGGAGCGAGCATTTCTCCAGCTTCGGCTGCGCGATTCGCTCTATTCGTCATTCATTTATGTAGGCTTAGAGATATTAGGCATACCCACATACAAGGACCACACTATGATTTAGTATGAGTAATATCTCGCAATCGTTCTCCCCTGTAGTGCCTTCTTTGGTGAATAGAGTGGTTGCCTTCCGGGTATCTAAGAAATAATATAAGCCCATCGTCTAACTGACGGCTGATCCAATCATAAGTATGGGCCACCTGTGGAATTTGGCTACTGAAATTTCCGCTGCTTAGTACTCACTTGGTGAAAGCGGTGTTAAATAATGCCGTACATATTTATTAATTGACCAGTTATAAATTTTCTTTTAGCATGCTTTGGCAATAGGATATTGTAATTTATAGCATTAAATTATTATTTCATGTTTGTAGAAAATGATGTACTATCTCAGCAGAACATAGGCAAAACTCGGTTTTAGAGAACGACTAGTTTTAATAAATAAAATTATGCCATATAAGCAAAACTTATAATGCCTAAAATTTATAAATTAGTTAAAAATTAAATAAATTTGGCAATATCAGTTTTGACTGATTATAATTTTAGGCGATCTAGATATATGTTATTTTTAATTTGTAACCAGAATAAACATGTTTAAAAAGAGGATAAATTTTATTCTTGAGATTTAAACTATTATAACATTTTGAAAATGTCTTATTTGACCTCTGTTATCACGGCTGTTCAAGAGCTCCGTTCATAAAAATAACATTTAATTAATAAAGAATCACATGCTAAATTGCCAACCAATTTTGTCAAATTTAGCTACAGCAAAACTAGTTTTGCCAAATTTGATTTTAGTCATTAATAATTTTACTAGTTTGATTAGTATCAGTTAAAATTAATACTGATTGATTGCTATTAGACGTAATTTAGACTATGCAAAACTAATCTAATTTCGGTTTCTACCTCTTAACAATTTAATGTATTGTACTTATATATTGAATGGAACGCATCATGTTAATGCAATAGCAAATATTAGGACTAAAATATTCTTATTGTATGAATAGGACAATCTTAGATTCATTACGCCATATCTGAAGGAAAATGAAATTAGCAATCTCAATAAAATATTTGTGGCTTCAGAATGAAACAAATTACATAAATAAGGACATTTGTTTATAGCAACTCACGAATTAAAAGAATATTTAACAAAGGAAACATGAAAAGTAATTTAAAAATTTTGAATTTATATTTTGAAATACAATATGCAGTATAGAACTTTTAAAAATTTACGTCAAATTACATAAATAAGGACATTTGTTTATAGCAACTCACGAATTAAAAGAATATTTAACGAAGGAAACATGAAAAGTAATTTAAAAAGTTTGATTTTATATTTTGAAATACAATATGCAGTATAGAACTTTTAAAAATTTACTTTAGTTTCAGATAGTAACCACAGTATCACACATGAGATGGTCTATATTTGGCAGTAGCCACTTTTAGAGCCCATCACAGCTGAGCCAACATTCATGGTGAAGGATTGGTTTAAACGGATCGGCAGGCCTTGACCCCTCCTGATTAAACTAGAGTATGGGACTAGAAATTGAATCTAGATTCTCCAATGTGATAAGCAGATGCTTTAACTCAGACCATCCAGCCGACTTTAAAAAAATCAATTATTTTTTATAATTATATTTTATTCTTTTATTGATGGTAACTGATACTATGCTGATAATTTTATAAAACGAAGTCTTTCAAACGACTATCATGTGTCAGCGGTGTGCTTTTCTTACACCCTTCAGAATCCATGATCAATTCCCGGTTAGCACAATTCCAGTTTTCCAGAAAGGGTCCAGGCCCGGCTAGTTGAACCCCAACCTCCACCTGATGGCTGACCCCATTAAGTGATCGGCAGGCCTTGACCCCTCCTGATTAAACTAGAGTATGGGACTAGAAATTGAATCTAGTTTCTCCAATGTGATAAGTAGATGCTTTAACTCAGACCATCCAGCCGACTTTAAAAAATCAGTTATTTTTTATAATTATATTTTATTCTTTTATTGATGGTAATTTTTAAGTTGCACTCTAAGTTTATTTAAAATTTGTGAGTGGGAGCACTGGCTGAGAAGGTTTGCAGGTAATCTAATTGGTTCATCATATGTAATTACAGCTGATTTGGTTAAGTACTCTGGAATGATGTAAGAGAGGAGTCCTAACAGAACTATAAGTGGTTTCGCTACCTAATCCTCAGTCGTGTGCTTTTAATGCAGTTTTTAATATGCGGTGCCATCTTTCTATTTTTCCATTGGCTGCTGGATGATAGGCTGTTGTTTTAATATGCGTTATTCCTAAGATCTTAGTAAGCTGCCGAAATAACTGGCAATCAAACTGTCGACCTCTATCTGTACTTATGATGTCTAGGATTCCGAATAGTAAAATCCATTGGAAAAGGATGGCGTTATAGTTTCTGTCGTGATGTCTTTGACAGGAATTGCTTCTGTCCATCTTGAGAATCTATCGATCATAGTGAGGAGATATGAGTATCCCTGCGATGGAGGCAAGAGGCCAACAATGTCAATATTGATATGAGAGAATCGGGCTTTAACTGTATTATAAGAAGTTATGGCGCTGGATGCGCTGGCAGGGATTACAAGCCTTTGCCCAAATGTAATGTCTCTCTTTAGAGATGGCCATATATATCGATGTTTCATCCAGTGGCGTAGCTGACGGTCAGCAGACCCCGCGATGCGGGGGAGCCCCGAGCTTCGTGTGGCCCCAACTTACCCTGAAGAAAATACCTGTAAAACCCAAACAATCAGTCCCCAATAACCTCGATTTTAATGCAGAACAGTTAAACCTATTTAACGCAGGGCGTTTGCGTTCGTAAGCTGCAGTGCCGTAACTAGGGTACGCAGCGCCTGTGACAAGGGTCAGACTTGCGCCCCTCATTTTTTTCATTAAAAGATAATAATGTTGAAACTGAATTATCTCCTTCAAAATGAGTGATTTTAAATCTGCTGTAAGATATTTCTTTGAATGAGCAAATAGATTTATACAAATCCTTTTTATTACTTTTCTTTAGGCCTTTCCATGAATTTTCATTGAAGAGGCAGAAACCCAATGAGTCATTGTAAACTTTTACTTTATCAATAAAAATAGCGCCCCTTCTTGACCTGGCGCCTTTGTTTGTGGTACAACTTGTCTGCTCTTACCCATGAATTACCTCTTCTAAGAAATAAAATGAAAGAAAAACATAACGCTACGTCTGCGAACGTTTATCGAAAAAAAATTTTTCAATTAAAAAATTTGCGCCCGTGGCGAATGCCGCTTTCGCCACTCCCTAGTTACGGCCCTGATTAGCTGGAACTCTAAAACTTAGTTAGCGCTAATTTAAAATTTATGTATTGTTTACGCATACATTTTTTCATGTTTCCAGATGCAGCAATTACAGTGTTTGATTAAAGTGCTACAATACGTCTAATGCAGTGCTCTCGAAAGTGGCAAACTACCACAAACTAAGCTATGTACATCTATACGACACAAGTTTAAAATCTTATACGTAAATCTAAAATTTGCGTATCATTTATTAAAATGTAATCATGTGTTTAATGACGCAAGTGCAATTAGCAGGTTTAGCTATGTTATCCATAGAATGCGCAGCAAAAAAAACAATATCAATCTACTCATAGAAGAATTTGCAAATAAAAGTGCCAGACGTTCGGAACGATTTCGTAAGTGCATGTAAACTTAAATATCTTCTGATGTATTTAATTGTTGTCTAATTTGTCCAAATAAAAGTATTTCCATTTAAATCAATGTAGATCTGTTTAAAAGTTTTACAATTTGTATATATGTTACAGGACAAACCTGAATTCAGAAATACTAAAATTTCCTAGTTAAAACGAGAACATCCTAACGCTTGTCGGACGTTCTAGTATTTCCTAGGCCGAACCCGAAATGCCAAACATTTCTTATCGAAAGTCCGAAATTTCTAGTTTTTCCTAGTCAAAACCCTAAGTGGCGAACAGTTAAAACAAAAGTCTTCATATCTCATGTATTCCCGCTCAGTTTTCGATATTTGCCAGCAGAATTTTCTTTATAGAATATTCACAAGAATAAACAAATCTCGTGGAGGAAAGCTGCAATCTGTGCCAGTGGAAGTACGTACATAGGGCTAAATCCGTGTTAAATTCACGAAGCATTGTAGTATACGAATTATGTTATAAAAAGAATAACATTTTGTGTAATTCTAAATGCCACAAAAGCCTACCTTGCAAAATAAATAACAGATACCTAGTTATTTATTTTTTTATTTTTGTTTTATGGTAATACTGTGAATATAAAAATTGTTGATTAATTGATAAAAAACATTATTATAATGAACATAATTCATGTTTTTATTACTTGATAGGAAATAACAATTTCATTGTTATTTTTTGTTCTGTTGAGAAAATGAAATAAGACAAATTGTAAATAGAACTAACTCTCATTCATTATTATACGGTTGACTTTAAAAATATGAAATTGCCAATTTTTTTATTTTTTATGGACAAATATTTAATATTTTTATTAGTCGAAGTTCAACATAAAATACAAAGTAAAAAATTTTTAAAGTTGAAAAACAGCTAGGTACCTCTTATTTATTTTTGCAAGGTAGGCTTTTGTGGCATTTAGAATTACGTAAAATGTTACTGTATTCTGTTTTTCACAGACGTAATTTAGATACACAATGCTTCGTGCATTTAAAGCGGATTTAATTCTATGTACTTCCATTAGCACAGATTTTAGCCTTCCTTAATGAGATTTGTTTATCCTGGCTGATATTCTCTAAAGAAAGAAATATCTGCTGGCAAATATCGAATTCTGAGAGGGAATACATGGGAAATAAACACTTTTCCTTTAACTGTTTGTTACTTTGGGTTTCGACTAGGAAAAACTAGAAATTCCGGACTTTGAATAAGAAATTTTTGGCATTTCGTATTCGGCCTAGGAAATACTAGAACGTCCGATATTTGTTAGGACGTTCTCGTTTTGACTTGGAAATTCTGGTATTTCCTGAATTCGGGTTTATCCTGTAACATATATAATAAAATTATTTTCACCTGCATATAGTTTCACGTATTAACCTTATTAATAAATTAGTTTGCGTTAGGCTTTTTTTACGTCGACATCCTTATAAATAAACGTTGACACCCAGTGTTACAGAGTTTGCATAGCACTTGAAATAAATTATATGGATAAATTAAAAAAAGGGGCCCCCATCCACATTTTTGCAGGGGGGCCTCTCAGTTTTTAGCTACGCCACTGGTTTCATCATGTCTACTGTTCCTTTGATGCCTGGATGAGAAAGGTTATAAACAAAATCAAAGGCTATTTTTCGGAAATTTGTAGTGAGGAATGGTCGAAGTGTGCCAGATGAAGTGTCACAAGTCAGTTCTGTACAGTTGGTAAGGTGATAATCTGAAATTTTAGTCTACGTGATGGAGATTGTTTAAGATGTGAGAGTTCTTCGTCAGTAGATTGTGCTTTGGCTATTTCTTCGAAGTCTAGATCGGAAGGAAGACAGATTGAATTAATCCTGGAACAAATATCGGCTGAAATGTTGTCCTTCCCAGGAAGGTAACAAATAGCTGTTGTAAATTAACTGATATAATCCAGGTGTCTCTGTTGATGAGGCGTAGCTTTGTCGGAGAGTTATCTGAATGCAAAAGTGAGGGGTTTATGGTCAGTATAAATCACAAACATCCTACCTTCTAACATAAAACGGAAGTAATTAACCACAGAGTAGGCTGCTAAAAATTCTCTATTATAGGTTCTGTAGTTGATTTGGGACGAAGACAGTTTTTTTGAATAGAATCCGAGAGATTCTAAAATCTCTTTCCTTTTCTGATGAAGTGAAGCTCCGATAGCAGAGTCAGATGCGTCAACCATGAGTATTAACGGCAGGTCAGGAGAAGGATGTGCGAGCAGGGTGGCATTGGCTAAGTCTTCTTTCAGTTGCCGAAATGTTTCCACTGCAGGTGTAGTCCATTGAATTTTACGTTTGTCCTTCTTTTTAATGTTCTTGCAGAAATCAAAGAGGATTTGTTGGGTTTTGACGGTATTGGGTAAGGATCTTCTATAATAGTTTATTAAGCCAAGGAATCGTCTCAGTTTCTCTACCGTGTCTGGCTGTGGAAACTGCATTACGGCTTGCACTTTTTCTGGATAGCCACACACGTTTGCTGATCGTAGCATACCAATCCTTGCTTTAAATACCGTATTCTATATTATTATTAATTTGTCAGCTTAATATAAATTTATTGTATCATAATGCATAAGAAGACCCAAATATCAGAAAGCTTATATAGAAATTACAGACAATTAAGGGTAATTTTGGACCAGTGGTGGTAACTTTAGACCACCATGTAAATATGTATTAGTTCTTTATTTGTATTTTTCAGAGATTAGATATATAATAGTATATTATAAAAAAAAAAATGAGTAAGGCTATATCTAATCTCTAAAAAGTACAAACAAAGAAATAATACATGTTTATATGGTGGTCTAAAGTTACCACCACTGGTCCAAAGTTACCCTAATTGACTGTATATTTTTATATAAAATCAAAGTGATATTCGTAAGAAAAATGAAAACATTTAAAATATATAACAACATTTGGATGAATTCTTTAATACAAACGTAAACATATATTCTATATAATTAATATATATTATAATTATTGAAAAATTTTTAAAGATTTCATCAAAATAAGTATTATTTTATTATTTTGACGATTATATTATATGTCCTAAAATGCTACATATTTTCGATGATGTCACATTAGACGTCATTAGGAGCGCAATATCTCTGACGTCATGATTTATTGTGTCCCATGATTCCATTGTCGCCGAAAGAGGGATTCGGATTTTAGAAATTTTGACATTATCGAATGCGGATTTAGTCTTTGAGGGATAAAATTTTAAAATAAGATAAAGAAAATACGCCATTATTTAAAAGAACGAAATTGCAGCAAATTAAGGTAATGAATCTATGAATGTGATAAAACGTCGTTTTAGTTTAAGGTCGTTCTGTATGTGAGAATTTAAGGAATTTATTTGCAGAGTAATCCTTTTTTTTTTTTTTTAATTTAAAATTAAATAGATCATACATCAATTCTTATAGTAATGCAAAAATTCTCACTAACAAAATATTCATTTATCTCCATTGATTTAAAAAAAATAATTTTTCGTGTAAATACGATATATATCTGGAAATTATATAAGGTATCTGGGTCCGGTATCTGAATATATACAGTATATATATAAATCGGAGAATGTGTACTAAATTAATTATATTTTAAAGATACAGTTTAAATTTCATAAATTATAACTTTAAATTCTATTCTTACAGATGTAAAAACATATCATATCAATAATTAGAATATAAAGTTTGTATTTATCTTTTCCAATTGAATAAGTTTGTTAAAAAAAATGAAAAATCATCAATAAAAATATAAAAACACTTTTAAAAATGTATGTGATATTAAAATCGTAACAAATTAATGTTTTTACAATAATAAATAAGGCTTTAAACTGCTAAAATAAATTTTATTCATTTGTGTGTGTATATATATATATATATACCTGTATATTTTGTATTTCATATATAAATAAAATCCAATGTTTAGGAGATCAAACATCTTTTTAAGATTATATATACTGTAGTGAAGAACACCTCATATGATCCACATGTTTGTTGATTTACTATAACATTTTAATATTTCCAGGATGAAAAATTTATGAGATATATTTAAATTATTTGATTTATAATTGATTGAGTAAAATTAAATAATTTATAAGGGTAGTTTATTGATTTTTTTCTTTATTAATATGATATTAAAATTAGATTAGAAGTAACAAAAATTTGATAATGAAATATTTTTATATGCAGGTGTGCCTCCTGTTGCAAAAACAGTTCTAAAATTTGCTCATAAATCAAAACTCTTTTAACTTAAAAATTGTGTGTGTATTAAGCAAATGGAATTTTTAAATTACAAATTTTTTGTTTACTTGCTGTGTATACTAGGTTGTGTAGTTGATATACAATACTCATTTATAGAATGGAGCAATTATTGATAGTCATATTTATATTTCTGAAATATGTGATTATATGGTGAAGATTTCTAGCAAAAGCTTGATATTTTGAAATCCTAGTGCATACATATTAAATAACTATGTAGTTTGTGATCCATTTGCTTTTAGGATTTCACTATTGTAATTTTATAAATTTTTTTCAAAAATTTGAAAATAATACAGTATGCATATATGTTTATAATTAAAGGAGTATCCATATTTCTTCAATATCTGTATTTAACTAAAATATTGTAATTATTTATTCCAGTATTTTCCTAGTAATTTAAACAGATTATTAAATTTACTAGATTAAGAAGTATTGATGATAATTATACAGTGTGTGTATGTACATATATATATGTTATGAAAATTTTTAAATCTGTGCATTTTAAATATTGAAACTAAAAAAAAATTTAATTAGGTATATATTTATTATAATACAAATTATTGATGTGTAATATGTAATATAAAAATATATTGACAAGTTTATATGTTTTTACAGTAATACAAGTCTATTTGAGAGAGATTTTATTGTTCAAACTGTTCATCTATTTTAATATATGAAATTTTATCATCTATTTTACATCTATTTTAATATATGAAATTTAGAAAAAAATATCAAATTAAGAAAATATTCTTTTATTTGATTTTTTCATATATCTTTGACTCTGCAAAGCTAATAAATTCAACTTTCAAATTTAAATTTTGAACCCTATTTAAAAAAAAAGATTGAATTAATACTCTGTCATTGAACAAGATTCCTCTGATTTCAATAAAATTGCTTTTATTAATATTAGTTTAACAATCTCAGAGGAGTCTCATTTTAATAACAAGATAGAAAATTGGATTTATTTAACAGAAATGAGTGAAATTTACTATGTATAACATAATCATAAATCTAACAAATGCATTATTTAAAGATAAAAATAATTTATATAATTGCATCTCAGTGCTTCTGCACTACTGTAAAATAGTTACTGTTTCTGATAATTCATTATAATTGGAGAATAAATTCTAAAGTGAATGTTTTCAGCTGATTATATAATTGATAACCTGATCTCTTCTTGTGATTAAACAGGTCTCTTTAAGTTAAGCAGATTATAATGATGATATTGAATTCTGAAGACAATAAATTCTCTTACTGAATTATGGATGAACATAACCATTGTATTCTAGGAGAATGATAGGCAGCAATATGTCTCCCTATAACAGAGTTTTCAAAACTATAGGGCACCCTTCCTAGTGGGGTGCTAGTCTCTTGCACCCCACTAGGAACAAGAGCTTGGAGGGTATGCAAGAACTAAAAAAATAACTTCTAAGATAAACAAACAAAAAATAAATTCAAATCATTGAAAGAAATGAATCAGCAAAATGGTTAAATACATATATCCATGTATCCAGAAATTTTCTGCTATAGCAGTTTTAATGACAAAATATCAATTTTGTTTAGTGATTGGAAAAGAATTGCAAGTAGCGATATCTTCAATAACACCCTGATTTGAGAGAATATGTACTGAAAAATAAGCCTATTCATCGCATTAAATATTATGTTGTATTAAACATGTATTCTATTTTTTGTTTTTTGTAAGTTTTGTTATTTTTTTACCTACTTATTTACCTACATATTACATATTTATTTCGGAATTTATTATTAATTCATTTAAATGAGTCAGCTGCTTAATTGGGCCAAAATGGATTAGTCCCAACGAGTCTCTTTTCAGACCTATTTTCAAAGAAAAAAAGTGCGTCTTATACGTCGGCAAATACGGTAATTATTATTTTTTTACCTACTTATTTACCTACATATTACATATTTATTTCGGAATTTATTATTACTTCATTTAAATATGTCAGCTGCGTAATTGGGCCAAAATGGATTAGTCCCAACGAGTCCTAATTAAGCAGAATTGAATGTATTGTATTTAGTTAGTTAATAATTATGTGTAAATTAGTTATCCACTTGCATATAACAAACACAATACTAGTTTATGTTCCCCAATATATATTTGCTTGTAGTGTTGTTTAATCCTAACAATTTTATTATTTTTTCTAGTTGTATTACTTTTCTACTTATTTTTTTTTTTGTAATATTGTTAACTTTAAGATTCAGAGCTATTTACAAATTTAGAAAGACTTGTGGAGCATTATAGTCATTCCATTAAATAGTTTTGTGATTTGTAAAAACGATAATTTTGCAACATCAAACTACAATAGTTATTAGAATAGAAAATAATTTCACAATCAGGCATTAATTATCAGTAACAGCATTACTGATAGTCAGATAATTACAAATCAATTTACCCATAGTATACTTTTTTGAAAGTAAACTGCTACTGAAAAATATTTAAACTACTGTGGCATCATTAATTATTTAATAACCGAACATTAATTTTTGATTAAATTTCAAATCATTTAATAAATAATAAATAATGCTCTCTTAGACTAAATCCAAATAATTAATTATTAATCCAATAGACAGCAGCACCATACATAAACTAATAAAATTATTATCAATTGCAGATTTAATTCCAAATACACTAGAGTTCATTTAGCTCATTTAGATTATTTGATTACAGTAGAGCACCGATTATCCAAACTAATTGGGACCAAGGGTAGTTCGGATAAACGATTTTTTCGGATAATCAATCTGATAGAAAAATAAACACACTTGAAAAAAATACAAAACAAATTTTAAATACACATGTTTTATTGTTTATATAAGTTATTTTGCCCCATTTGTTTTCTAATTATATGTATTATTATTATTATTATATAGTTCATCAATGTGGGCACAGAGTAACTCCGGGTCAAAGTGCTATGTCAGACATGAGTCAAGACATAGCTACTTGTGATGTTTAATGGTGTGAGAAACTTTCTTACTATGTTGCATGTATAAGTAGTGATGCTTTTTGTAGTGTTATGCATATCTTTGGATGTAGATCTAGTGTTTTGAGGCTTTTGTGTAATGTATGAGGGATTTCTTGCATGTATTGAGTAGTGATGCTTTTTGTAGTGTTATGTATGTCTTTGGATGCATCTAAAGTTTTGAGGCTTTTGTGTAGTGTGTGAGGGATTACTCCTGTTGAGAAAATTTGAGTAGAGATTCTTTTTGTAGTGTTATGTATGTCTTGGGATGTAGATGTTTTGAGGCTTTTGTGTAATGTTTGAGGGATTACTCCTGTGGAGGAGAGAATGAGGGTTTTTGTGTAGTGTGTGAGGGATTACTCCTGTGGAGGAGAGAATGATAGGTATTGTGACTATCTTTTGCATTCCCCAGAGACACTTAATTTCTTTTGAGAATTCTATGTATTTGGTAATTTTTTGGGTGAATGCATCTTGGATGTTGTTTGTGTCTGGTATTAAGATGTCTATAATAGGTAATTTTGTTCTGCTTGTCTATGAGATTGATGTCTGGTCTGTTGTGGTATATGGTTTTGTCTGTTAGGATTGCTCTGTCGTAATGCATCTTGTGTATTGAGTTTTCTAGGATTGTGTCTGGTATGTGATTGTAATATGGTTGTGAGTGTGTTTATTAATTTATATTGCAAGCTTTTGGTGTATTATGTTTGCTACTTGGTTGTATCTGTGCAGGTATTATTATTATTATTATTATTATTACTATTATTATTATATTAAATATATTAATTAGATTTAGTGTATATATATATATATTTGTTTTATCCATGGTGTATTATGTTTGCTACTTGGTTGTATCTGTGCAGGTATTATTATTATTATATTAAATATATTAATTATATATATATACACTAATTGTTCTATCCAAACTAATCGGGACCAAGGGTAGTTCGGATAAACGATTTTTTCGGATAATCAATCTGATAGAAAAATAAACACACTGAAAAAAAATACACACACCACACACACACACACACACACACACATATATATATATAACACTAATTGTCGATTGTTTACACATACAGTCAATGCACATAACAGAAGCTTAGATTCTCCCACCCTACTGTACAATGTGTACGGTGGGAGTATTGGTGGAAACCTGTTGCGTATCACAATTGAAAATTATGTTCGGATAAGCAATGGTTCGGTTAATCGACTCTCTACTGTATTTGCGTGATTTAGGTTATTTGATATTCCCATAATTAGATCAAAAATTATGAGCTACAGACTTACTTCATTATTGCAGTGGTTATGTCCAGACCACCACTCTACAGATTTTTTCATTTGCTAATGCTTATAAAAGCCTAAAAACAAATTTACATTATTCTTTAAGTACACAATAACACAAGACTTAAAAACCTCCTCCAGATGGCTGTGTTTTAAAACACTTGTGAATCGCCTTGGAGGATCCAGATTCAATTCTGGTATCAACTTTATTATACAGAATGGTTCCAGGCCTGCCCCATCTATAAGTTAATTTAGATTTTCTATCTTATTCTAAATATTATTTTTCAAGTAATTTTCATTTTGAAATATAAAATAAAACATGGAATATAATTGAGAAGCACCAAAAAGCAAGTTAAGACTGTATAATTAATAGTGTACTAACTTCCATTACAGCAGTATAATAATAATTACTATGATATTATATAGTAACTTGTATCAATGCACTATAAAACAACTTAAAGATAATTTTTATAATAACTTACATGTAAAAATTTTTTATATAAAGTTAAATTTACATAAATTGTGGACCTAATATACTTCATTTTAAAATGAAATAGTTTCTGAGCTTAATTCTGAAAGTCTATTTGCTCATTTCAAATTAAAACTTTTGGATTTACAATGTAATTTTGCAATTTACGCAAGAATTACATTCCTAAAAGGCACAGCATAATTTCAGATAATTAACTGGACATTGGTATACAGATATCAAAATCTACAACTTTTATCATCTAACAGTACATTAATGATAATGTTTAAAAATTTTTATCAAATAATTATTTTGTAACAAAACAATTTTATCATGCTGTATGCAAGCAACCTGAAGGCTACAATAAGCAAAATGGTATGTAGATAAAGTCTTTCCGAAGCATTTAGATTACCTATGCTTTCTGGAAGTGATGGTAGGACGTTCTGCACCTACATCAGGGAGGTGCAGAACGTGAATAAGGTTGGCGAAACAGCCCTGGACTCTGTAAATCTTAAAGAACATATTCATAGATTCACAGGGATCCAGCAAGGAAAAGAACACTTTGTTTGATGATGTGTAAGAACTAGTTGTGGATAATGTTTTCATGAGAAGATTAATCTACCTATGAGAAATTTATCCTAAATAGTAGTATTATTTTCTACATTCTTTTCCAAATTTGCATAAATTGAGTGTGTACTGTATAGATATTCTCCATTTATAAAGGCTTATTTTATGAATTTTTATTTTTGCAAAAAAATGATTTCATCATTGATCAATTACTTATTCTAATTTATATCAAAGACTATATTTTATCATACATAATTTATAATCTCTAATTCATATTTTAATAAATTTTTCTTGCATAACATGATCTCAAATTGTTTTTGGTAAAAAATAAAAATTATTAATTCCATTAAATTACAACCAAATAATGCAATTATGTTTTTCTTGTTTATTTTCTTTGCTTATTATGTCAGATATATTTCATATTTTCATATAAAATTTAAATTTATTGCTACATATAATTGATTTTATATTAATTTTGACTCCTCAGGTGCATGAGTCATTTGACTGAATATATAATTTAATATGCACATTTATTTCTTTTTTTTTTATTTATATAACTATTCAAATTATTTAAATAAAAGATTTTTATTGAAATTTTTTCCTGAAACCTTATGTTATAAATGTAAGAAAATAAGACTTGCCTCTCCTTGTTTTTGGGTTGCGAAGTATTCCATTTCAGGAACATCTACTAATTTTACACTACAACAAGGCAGAGGTGGACCTACGTGATCTGAAATCGAAAATTAAAATATTTAATTAGAAATAGTAATATTCTTATGACAAATTATAAAATTTAACATTATTACTAAAGCTAGGTTGACACGATCAGAGCACACTCAGACTGTGTTTTAAGTTCATTTACACGTTCCGAGTGCACTCGGTCTGTAATCTGAAGTGAAATGGTGGGAAGGGATAGATGTTGTGACTGATATGTTATTGCAGGAGCTAGACAGTCGCATTAATAATAAACAGAATAGACGGAAAAAGAGGAAGTTATGGGCTCGAGAATGGATTCTCAGTCTTTTAATTTCAAAATTCCACAAGTATTTTTCCTCTTTGTACAGTTCTACGAATTTAATAGTTTCAGCTTCGCTCCACTTACGCGATCGTTTAGCCCTTTCCGCCATCTTAAACTTCTAATTGGCTGCTATTTGGTCCGATTATTTTGGTTGCAATCTGAGTTTACTCTACTCAGATGAAGTGGTCTGAGTATCGTTCTAGTGAATGCGTGTGCATCATCCGAGTGTACTCTGATCATTTCAACCTAGCTTAATTGAACTTTATAAAGAAACAAATACAGACAGTTCTCAAATCACAACAACAGACAAAACTTATTAGAATAACTGATTAGATTATTAATATCATAATAAGAAATACTACGCATATTTTAAAATTCAATTAGTTCTTAAAAAAATCAACACTTCATAATTTTATACAGTAAAATATTTTAAAAATTTATAAAAAATAAATTGATTTACCAACATCTGGATCTCCAGGTATAGTTAAAGTACATGGAGCCACACATTCTGTTTGTCCATAACCTTCTATAATCTAAAGAAAAGCAAAATAAAATATTAAATCTCCAAGTAATCATTTTTAATAGGATTTTTAGAATTTTTAGAATGCTTTTTATTTTCATTAAAAGCATTTTCAGATATCACAATATTCGGGTATATTTTATTTAATACTTACTTATGTATAAATAGTCCTTGACTTACATCTCTGTCATAAGTTGATAGTGTAATTAGTAAATTCTGGGATTAATCAATGTAACTCACGTAAGTTTGAGACAATGTGCAATGGCCTCATATAAAGAAAGCATTTTTTTTTAATCTGGTTCTTATAATTTAGTGTTTGTTAAGTTTATTATGATAAAGTGGAGTATAATAATAAATATTGGTAGTGGCTTGTCAAACTGCCACTACCAATATTTATTATTATACTCCACTTTATCATAATAAACTTAACAAACACTAAATTATAAGAACCAGATTAAAAAAATGCTTTCTTTATATGAGGCCATTGCACATTGTCTCAAACTTACGTGAGTTACATTGATTAATCCCAGAATTTACTAATTACATCTCTGTCATAAGTTGATAGTGTAAGTCAAGGACTATTTATACATAAGTAAGTATTAAATAAAATAATTTTACTTTACCATTGTAAGATGGTCATAAGTTTGTGTGAGTGTCAGTCACGAAACATTTGTATACACAGTATATTGCATGTACAGATAGTTGACTTATGACAGGGTTTAGTTCGAATCCTGATGTCATAAACCAAATCAATATGAAGTTAGAAATGTTCAAAATAGTTGACAAATTTTGAACATTTCCAACATCATATTGATTTGGTTTATGACATCAGGATTCGAACTAAACCCTGTCATAAGTCAACTATCTGTACATGCAATATACTGTGTATACAAATGTTTCGTGACTGACACTCACACAAACTTATGACCATCTTACAATGGTAAAATAAAATTACTTGATGCAATATATATGCGTGAATTAACTGATGTGTCGGCAGTACAGCTTACAATACCAAGATCTTTGTTATTTTTTTTTATCAGACTCAAATACCAATGCAGGTAACCCTTGTATAATATGGTGATATTTCTTAAAAAATGCCATGTTGTGCGAAACCATGAAACCTGGAGCCAATACAAAAAAGGAATTTACGTTCCAAAACCAATTAAAAATAAATAACTTTCTTTAATTCCATATAAGAAACAATTTTTACTAAGAATATTTATAACATGATACAAAGAAAAAAATATTTATTATATTTGAGATATGTTTCTCATATTAAAATGATTAATAGAATCAATGAACAATACAAAAACATTCAATAATGTATGAAGTAAAACAAATGTAAAGAACAATATAGGTGTGCCAGACCAATGGCACAGTCAAAAATTTAGCAAGGAGGCTGCAACTAAAAAATTAAGAAATATCGAATGTTGTTTAAATAAAACAACATTCGATGTTTTTAAATAAAACTGAAATGCAAAACTGCATAAAATTATGTTATATATATTTTATACCAATCAAATCTACTATACAAATAATAATCACCAAACAAATCATAGTACAAATATTAGTATCAGGAGATGCAATTACTCCCTTGCACTCCCCTGGTAGTGTCATTGAATCAGATCAGAAAAAAAAAAAAAAAGACATTCATACTGTTCACATTTTAAATTAGATGGAAGCACATTACAAGTGTTAGATTTAATTTCTAATATAAATTTACAAAAATAATTATATAATAATTACTCTCCCTAAATTCTGAGATATGAAAATTAGGACAATGAGTTAATGAGTAAATATGATATTATAATTCTTTGTAAAACAGTCTGCAATAAATTTAACCAGCTATTCTAGCATCATTGGTGTTATTCAGCCAGTTAACAATTGGTTTGGCTAAACCAGTGTGAACTTTGGTTGTCCATACGGTATGATCAGTTACAAATGTAGGAAACAAAAATTAGAAAAGAAAAGGAAAATAGTATGAAACGAAAATTTTATTTGTATGTATTTACTTATTTCAATGACTTTTCCTTTAACGATATAATAAATCTGTCAAATAACATGAACCAGTAGTGTGTCTTGAATATATGCTAAGTACAGTTCACGTATACATCTTTTATAATAGCATGTTAACCAGTAACTTGTATATGTGCTATTATGAAAATTTAATGTTGGGGATACCCTATCCCCAACATAAAATTTAAGCAAACCAGTTATTACATAATTTGAATTCCCACTAGAGCCATTTCATAGATATTCATCTTTTACTTCTATTATTATTATTATTATTTTCACTCATTATTTGAAAAATACAAAACACCATTGTCAATTTGCTAGAAGTTTATCATCAGTTATAGAATAATTTTGGAATCTTAAGATTTTAGAAAAATATTTCATTAATAAATCTGTTGTTGTTTTTCTCAACAACAGATTTATTAATGAATCATTATAAAATTTTAACATGTAAATAAAGAACAACTGAAAAACAGAGATAAAGAAATCGACACAGAGTAACATCAAAAGAAATAATCTAGAGTTTTTCTTGAAACCGAACACACTGAATTTTGGCATCGAGCCAATTCTGATGCATCTATCACGTCAGGAATCGCTCACTAAGAAAATTTATTTTATATATTTTTAATTCTAATGGCTATGCATTTGAACGTATTGGCCGTTTTGAACGGATTCAAATCGGTGAAGATTTTCAGCGGTTACGCCTGTGGGAAGAGTCGGATGACCTGAAGACCGGGAGATAGCCATAAGCGGCCGAGGAACAGTCAGTTTCGGACCAGCGGTTAAGAGGATAAGTTCCGTCGATTATCGGTGCACTCAAGGGTATTTATTCTTTAAGTTCTTTTAGTTTCTTAACTGTAATTAAAGTTGTTTTATAATTTTTTGGTGTATCTTTATTTACAGACTACTGTACACTGAAATGTGACTTTATTGCACATGACATAATCATACATTTTTACAGCAGATTTATTTACAGACTACTGTACACTGAAATGTGACTTTATTGCACGTGACATAATCATACATTTTTACAGCAGATGTTCAAAGTGCCACCCCATTTCTGCGGAACAATACCATAGCCTATTTCGAAATTTTGTCATAGAACTGGCAATTTGTTGAGGAGTGATTTTGGCACTGGCAGCAATTATTGCCTCACGCAGTTCGATCTCGTTTTCGTGTTGCTTCTCGAAGATGAGTCGCTTAAGGTGGCCCCAGTAAAAGAAATCGAGAGGATTCAAATCCGGTGATCGTGCAGGATACGGAATATTTGGACTATTTGTTCCGATCCAGCGCTGGGGAAACTCTTCGTTCAGATACAGGACAACACGACCACCGTTATGTGATGGTGCTCCGTCTTGAAGAAGCCACATATCTTCCTATTGTGACAAAAAAGAACAATATGAATTATTACTTGTGCATCATTTTTAATGAAATTACTGTAACAAAACCGTAAAAATAATAGAAACACACATAACGGAACAATTTCGTATAACATACCTGATTTCCCAATTGTCGAATTGCAGGTAAAATGCGATCACATAGTAAAGACAGATAGACATCTTGTGTGAGTCGGTCTGAGATAAAATATGGCCCAATTACTTGGTCGCCCACCAGTCCTGCCTAAACATTTACAGCTTTTTGATATTGAGTACGTATAGCGGACATCTGGTGTTGATTATCCGCTGCCCAATACCGAATTTTGGCGATTTGGAGCGTGATCGTTGTAGAATGTACACTATCTTGAACAATCAGTTTATAGAGCAGATTACCATCATTGTACAACAAGTCCAACATCTTCCCACAAAATAACAATTCTTCTATCATCATTACCTGGAAAAAGTTCTTGATGGTATTGATTTTTGTACGGGAAGAAGTTTTCTTTTTTTCCAAACGGATGATTGATTGAGGTGATGGTATTGATTTTTGTACGGGAAGAAGTTCTCTTCTCTTAATGTTTTCCAAATTTCTTCTATCATCATCACCTGGAAGAAGTTCTTGATAGTATTGATTTTTATACGGGAAGAAGTTCTCTTCTCTTAATGTTTTCCAAACGGATGATTTGTTGAGAAGAAGTTCTCTTCTCTTAATGTTTTCCAAACAGATGATTTGCTGACTTGGTTCTCTTAATGTTTTCCAAACAGATGATTTGCTGACATGCAATTTATGTGAGATTGAGGCGCAAGAAATTCTGGGTTTTTCAATTACTGATATGCAAAGTTTTACTCCTTTGATAAAGCTCGACTTGGGTGATGAACGGGTATCAAACCTGGATTAGCATTCCCATCTTTTTGGAATTTCTCAACAACAGATTTAATTGTAGACACGGATGGAATAGGTCTTCCAAAGTACAGCAGCGCAAAATGATCTCTCATGCACCTATAGGATAAGCCTGAATTACATGCCCGAACCATCCATACTTGTTCAGTAACATTGTAAATAATATTCGGCATTTTAAAAAATGTTCGAATTGCGGCACGTCTGCGTTTCTACACTGTCACTATAGCAACAACAGAATTTCTGTTTACCGCACATCTTTTGATGTAAATTTTCAGCGATTTCTTTTCAAATGTGTAATTACACCATAATTAAAATCCGATAATCTTGTGTGATAAATCGGTTTTTGTTTCTTGGATGCAATAATAAATAAATATCGTTAGAATTAAAAATATAAAATAAATTTTTGTAGCAAGCAATTCCTGATGTGATAGATGCATCAGAATTGGATCGATGCCAAAAATCAGAGTGTTCGGTTTCAAGAAAAACTCACGGTATATTATAATTAGTTAACAGATTTTTAATATTGTCATTTTAATCATTATTATTATTCATATATTTTTATATATCTTACCACGCATCCTAATGCACAACGAATAAATGTTAAGATGTTGCCAGAAATTGAAGCTGATCCAACAACCATTAAACGTAACCGGCCTCCCATACCTTCTCGCACCTGTTTAAATACAAACCAATCCCAGAATGTGCTGTGACGAATTACAAATCTGAAATATGTAATTTTTTATATGAACATATATTCATATTAAAATTGTATATATATATTAATAATATTTCAGTTGTTATAAAGAAACATCAAAATCAACAGTTTTAAATATAAACAAACAAGGACTATCAGTAAGTACAAGAAGTACAGAAAAACCTGTGCCAGGTGGCCAGCTTTCGGCAACTGAGACTGTGGCCATCAAGCCCAGGTTGGCCACCAAACACAGTTAGCTACAGATATCTTTATTAAACATCAAAGTTTAAAATATAAAATTTATGACACAGTTTCACATTGTTAATTAAATCTAAGGAAAGAAATCACTAATTAATATCTGTTTTCGAGATTTTTTCACTTTATAATGCTGATAGAAGATCTAGAGCCCATCTGGCATTTCTGATCAAAACACAATTTGCTGGCCATCTACCAGATGTTGCATACAAGGTGCCGGATGCAATAATAAATAAATATCGTTAGAATTAAAAATATAAAATAAATTTTTGTAGCAAGCAATTCCTGATGTGATAGATGCATCAGAATTGGATCGATGCCAAAAATCAGAGTGTTCGGTTTCAAGAAAAACTCACGGTATATTATAATTAGTTAACAGATTTTTAATATTGTCATTTTAATCATTATTATTATTCATATATTTTTATATATCTTACCACGCATCCTAATGCACAACGAATAAATGTTAAGATGTTGCCAGAAATTGAAGCTGATCCAACAACCATTAAACGTAACCGGCCTCCCATACCTTCTCGCACCTGTTTAAATACAAACCAATCCCAGAATGTGCTGTGACGAATTACAAATCTGAAATATGTAATTTTTTATATGAACATATATTCATATTAAAATTGTATATATATATTAATAATATTTCAGTTGTTATAAAGAAACATCAAAATCAACAGTTTTAAATATAAACAAACAAGGACTATCAGTAAGTACAAGAAGTACAGAAAAACCTGTGCCAGGTGGCCAGCTTTCGGCAACTGAGACTGTGGCCATCAAGCCCAGGTTGGCCACCAAACACAGTTAGCTACAGATATCTTTATTAAACATCAAAGTTTAAAATATCTGCAAATTTCGTTATTAAACATCAAAGTTTAAAATACAAAGTTTATGGACAGTTTCACATTGTTAATTAAATCTAAGGAAAGAAATCACTAATTAATATCTGTTTTCGAGATTTTTTCACTTTATAATGCTGATAGAAGATCTAGAGCCCATCTGGCATTTCTGATCAAAACACAATTTGCTGGCCATCTACCAGATGTTGCATACAAGGTGCTGAAATTAAATATCACTGACCATGGCCATGGAACACAGATGGCCATTTTACACAATTTAAAAATCCCACAATATACTTAGGCAAATATTAAGGTGGTCACAGCTTGCAGGTTGGGACCTAGCTCAGGTGACCACCAGCACAGGTTTTCCTGTATTTATATTAATCCTTTTGGAATGTTTTAACATAAATATGTAAAATGATGACAATTATCTGATATCAAAAATTTTTACATTGGAATTAATGGAAATAAATTTTCACATAAGAAATACTTTTCAAATTCTTCATTAATTATAAATAAACTAATATTAATATAGCAGTATAAGAAAAAAGATATTTATTGAAATGTTTTTGGTTACATAAAGTAACCTTCATCAGCCATCATAGATTCACAGAGAATTATAATAATAAATTTAAAAAAACTGATTAAAATATAATTAAAAATAATATATTTTTATTTTTAACTTATATTTTAACCAATTTTGTTATTCATATACAGAGTGATTCAAAACTCTTGGGCAAAACTTTAAGGCATGATAGAACTCACCTAAACAACCAATTTTTGGTCATACAATATATTGTCATAACTAAAGCAGTGAAGCACTAGAGGATGCTTTCCAGACACAAGAGACTGATCTCTCATGTTTGGACTTTTTCCTATGGCACCATATGAAAAGCCTTATCTAAGACAGCCCCATCAATTCCAATGAGGACCTTGTTGCCAAGATTTCCATTGCTGCTGTATGAAAAATGCCTAATGTTTTCGCCAATGTACGCCAATCACTACGTTGAAGATGTGAAGCCTGCATTACTTTTGGTGGTTGCTCTTTTGAGCAGTTTCTGTAATTTCTGTCAATAAAATTATGCTCCATAATTTGATCTGTATTTACTTCAATTTTTTTAAACAATCTCTGTCATTCTTGCATTTCATCATATTATGCCACAGTAATTGTTAATCCCTAGTGCTCCATCGCTTGAGCTACGTCAATGCATTGTATGACAATAATTACTTGTTTAGGTGTTCTATCACCCCTTAATGTTTGGCCCAAGATTTTTGAATGGTATATTATTAAATTAAAAAATATGCTACCATACATCTTTCAAAAAAGATTCTAAAAGCTCTTGTTCGAAAAATGATCAGCATTGAAATGGTGATCAGTCACTGAATAACTGATTATGATTTCAATGTTAAACATGCTTTTATATTTTATTTAAGGAATAACAAATGATTTTTCTCTTGCATTAGATTTTGAATAGACTTTTTTTAGAATTATTTAAATTTACATCAGAGGATATAATTACAATATACAGTGCTAAATTATATATTATTTAATTAATAATATTCATTTAATATTAAAAGAGAATTTATTAAATATTTTAAAATCTGATTATTTTTGAATTACCTATCTAATTCAGCTTTCTTGCTATTAAATGCCTTCTCTAATAACCATTGTTTCCATTTACTTCCACTTACATTTGATTGTACCTGAAAAAGAAATAATCAAGATATATATATATAACGTGAGTTTTTCTTGAAACCGAACAGACTGAATTTTGGCTTTGAGCCAATTCGGATGCATCTATCACATCAGAGATCGCTCGCTACGAAAATTTATTTTATATTTTTAATTTAACAATATTTATTTATTATTGCATCCAAGAGACAAAAAACGATTTAACACACAAGATTATCGGATTTTAATGCTGGTGTAATTACACATTTGAAAAGCTGGAAAAAGTTGTAGCATCAGATGGCGGCTACATAGAGTAACTGCAATTGTAAATAATGTAAATATGTTTTTATCTAGTTTTCTTTATAATAAATTTATTTTTTCTTGCAATTTTGTCATTTTTAATTACATCGCGATTTGTCCGGATTTACCTGCACGACCCTGTATATATATATATACACACATACAGTGGATTCCGGTTAATTGGGACAGCCGCGTAATTTGGACAAATCTCAAAGAACGGAAACCAAACTAATAAACTAATACATAATTTAAACGCTTAATTGGGACAATAATAGGAATTTTCAATTTTTGATATATTTTAGGGATTTTTCAAAAGTATGACTATACATACATACACTAATCTTTGCCAAGATGTCAAGAAAGGATTTTACACTCAAGTAAAATTGCTTTGCTGAATAAAATTAAAAGCCTGCCATTTAATACAAGCCATTGTAGACTCACTGAAATAAACCAAAATCTACAAGAAAATCAACTGCGTGAGGAGTGGGGATTACAGAAAAAAATTCCAGGAACATCCAAAAGAAAACGTGATGGAAAGGATCCAGACGTCAAAGAAGCATTAGATCAATGATTTTTCTATAATTAGCGGTTGGAGCATGAATATCAGTTGCCAACGTTGAAGACAAAGTCAGAGGAGATCGGTAAAAAGCTAATAATTAAGGTACCTATTTTAATAAAGCATTAAAATAGATACCTAATTATTATTTTTTTTGTTTTAATAAAGCATTAAAATAGGTACCTAATTATTATTTCTTTACCTACGAACTGCATATTTTATTTTAGAATTTATCATCACTTTGTTTAATTTGGCCAAAATAGCTTAGTCCCAACATATCCCAATTAAGCTGAATTCACTGTATTTATTGTTTAAATTTAAATGGTTTAAATGTGTGTGAATCTCTGGACAAAATAGAATAAAGCCCTATTTTCCTACATTTCTCTTCATAATAAAGAAAACAAGATAACCATATTTTATATGAGCATTAACCGAAGTATATAATATTAAACTATATATTGACTAGATTGAGTGCAAACAGTTTAGGCTTTCCATTCAAAGGATTCGGGATCAAATATGGAACTCAGATGATGTAAAATTTATCTCTAACTTGAGGTTTTTGGTTTCAGTTAAACATGCAAGGAATTTTAAATTATATACAGATGGTCCTCATTTTTTTAACATTAAATGAGGATCTCTGTATATTTTAGATATGTTCATTTTACGGATTTAATTGAAATTTTGAAGCCAATAAATTTATTCCTTGTTAAGAATCGGACTTCTTTCTGAACCATGTGCTTTATTTATTAAATACTGGCTACTAATCCATAGTTATGACATTTAATTAATCTTATGCTTTCTATGAAGTTTTAACAAATATTTAAATCTTCATAATATAAATTATGGAAAAATGACAAACATTTAAAAATCTTTTTATATACAGTGCTCCTGTTTACGTTGAGCACTGTCGTTTGTACCACAGGTCTTTTGTGTTCCACAATCTTTTGAGAGAGATTCTGAGAAAAATATAATACAACTCATAATCGACGTCCATCCACCTTGCTAACTTCTTGTCGCCATATTTAAATAATAACACAACTAAAATTAACAACACTTCCAGAACTATTATTATTATTTATGATAAAATAATAAAAATTTGAATTCATGTTAATATTTAGATGGTAATTTATATAAATGTCAAATTATCTTTGAAAAAAAAAATTAAAAATTTTCAGATGGCAATGTCGAAACAATTTCACTTGGCAACACAGGTATTCAAAGCAAATGAAAGATTATTTGTAGTCAGAGTTTGTATCTGATATACGTGTTTTTTTTGGTGACTGTTTCATGACTTTAGCGAGTTTTACAAATATAGTTATTGTTTTAATAACATTTAATTTATTTAATGGACAGTGGCAAACAATAAAAGAAAATCGTATATCATTAAGGAGAAACTAAACATAATATCAATAGATCGAGTGAAAAGTGATGTCTCAAAAGCACAAATAAAATGGTAATTGGGTATTCCAGAAGAAACAATACAAGGATGGATTGCAGAAGAAGGAAGATTACAAACCTTCTTAGATAAATTGGACAGCTCTCTCTTATTCTCTAATTTAGAATCAATAAATTAGAGAATAAGAGAAGCCATCCATTATACCGTGGTTGTTTTATAACACGAGTCGGATCACCATCCCGCAAATTCATGTTATAACCATGGACCACTATATGTCAATTATTTTTTGTGTTTTATGATCATTTAAAAAATTTTAAAATCAGGTATTATCTAAATTTAAGTTAAAAATTATTTTACTCGATAAAATAAAAATTTGTTCCTCTTCATTAATTATTTGAGTTTTTAAAACTTATACATGATACTAATGCTGAAATGAATGAATTTGTAATTACTTATTAGTATTAATTTTAATTTTTTAAATTGATCTAAGCCAAATATTAAATATAATAATTTTTTTTATGTTCCTAATAAGAAAGGTAAAATACTTAAAATATAATGTTTAAGTATTGTCCATCCACGAAAGCCATGCCTAGCTAAGGTGGATGAGTCCAAATGCGAAGGGGAGAGTCGCAGTCAGTATAATGACGGGTGAATTAATATTATATTAAGTTCTGTTAAATATACTATTTCCAACGTCAAAACTAATCATTTAGCATTCAACATTACAATAAACTTCCATTCAATTTCAGTTATCTTGTGTTTGAAAACATCCATGTGCGAAGCTGTCATCCCTATTTTGTCACTGGACTTGGTTCAGTTAGCGCACGCGTACTTGCGTCAATGGTTGCAGCTAAGCTGGATGGACAGTATATAAAAATTGAGCTATTCAGTTTCGAAATACCTTATCGTATACTCTATTTAACAACCGAGGCACACAAGGAGATAAAGTAGGCCTCAAACTTTTCATGTCATCCATTAACATCTTTATGTCTCCTTGATAAAATCCTACTGAACCACCTGTCATGTAGACAGCAACCTATTAAAAAAATGTATAAATTTCTTTCAATGATAAAAAAAACAATAGAAATAAAGTAGAAAGTTTCTTTTTCAAAATCACAAAAATATAACTAATATTATATGTATATTTAATAAACTTACTTCACAACATCTTTCTAACATATGAGCCAAAGGAAGAAATGAGATCATCACATCATTTTTGTTTGGTGCCAAATTTCCCTATTAACAGTTTATATATTAGATACTTATATTTAAAATTAAAACAAAACTAAAATAATACATACTAATTGGCTCATTACAGATGATACATTTGCAATTATATTTCCATGAGTTAGCATTACACCTTTTGGTGTCCCAGTTGTACCACTTGTATAACAAACTACAGCTAAATCTTTTGGAGAAGGTTTCTATTAAAAAATTTCAGTAAAAAATATGAAATTTTATTCAAAAATTAAAAAAATTTGTAACAGGATTTAAAAAATTTTTACCATTGGGCTCTTTGGATTAGCAATTCCAAATTCCTGAATAAAAAATAACATTTATTAAACATATTTTTTTCTAAATTAAATACATTAACATTATTATTAATGTTAAAATCAAATATGATAAACATCTTTACCGTATGAGTCTGTTGTGTATTTCTTAAAAACACATTCCTTATATAAAACTTGCAGAGAAGTATCACTAAGTCCAAACAGGTTGTAATAGCATTGTCTGTAATGACCAGACAATGTCGTATTTCCGAAACATCCTGAGGAGAAGGCAGAAGCAAAGTTCTTTGGACAGATTTTTAGTAAAAGTCGAATCTGGTGAGCCTCAACAAGGTCCAAGTAGGGAAAAGAGAGAAAACATAGCAATAGAATGTAGCCTGCCTAATGGTCAAAAACATTTGTATCTTTAAAATAAAAAGAAATTTAGCTGCTATTAGTGCTGGTTGATTTAAGAAACACAATTTATAAGTATAAGCAGTTGCAAATAACATTTTTACATCTTTAAATCTAAATATTATTCTTTGTTTTACTTTGAATTTATCATTTTCAAGGTGCATAAAAAAATTCTTTTTAAATAATTTTATTTTACTGATCAAATGATTCTAACAGACACTATTTCCCATTTAAATAAATTACAGTGGATTGCTTGATTGATGATCAAATAGTTTCTTCACAAAATGAAGAAGTGGTACAGATTTATGCTCTTCATTAAATCAAAAATTCGTAAACTGAGGGATACCTATATATATTTTTTTAATTCTTTTACTATTAACATAATAGTCTAATGGACACCCTTCCTCCATTACTAGTAGGCACTCGACTTTTCTCAGCAAGGTAGTGAGGTTAAATTTTCATTTATTTCATCTATTATAATCACTTTTGTATTTACGTATTTTAGTATTAAGCAGTGTTTAAATTATTTTATACAACCCCATCAATGCCAATAACAATACAACCCCATATGACAATAACAATTGGATTTTTTTTCCATTGGAACGGATTAATCATTTTCTCTTTATTTCTTATGAGAAAAATTTGTTTGGCATATGTCCTGTTTGGTATAAGTCCAAGGATCTGGAACAGATTAAGGACATATACAGAGGTACCACTGTATATAAGATGATATATTTTTTGATTTTGGAAACATTCAAAATTTCTTAATTTATATTTGACTATATATGGTCATATACTGTATAAGTTTAGTATAAACAAGTTAAATATAAATTCACATTTTATACTGTTTTTTTTTGTAAAACTTACTTTTGAGCATAAACTAGCAGAATCAGTTTCATTATTCAAATCAGAAGTTTCATTAACAGAAATATTTTCAGATTCCAAACTATCATCATCCTCATCATCAGAATGCCTAGGAAAAATTATCATATTTGATTAAAACAAGTTAATTGAAATTATTAAAATTCATTTGAATTATCTTCATTCTTTACTTTAATAACTTTACTTAACTAATAACTAAGCATTTTCTTTAATTTAAAATGATGATAATGAAAATTTAAAGATACTAACGTTTTCGGCCATTAGGCCATATCAGGCTACGTTCTATTGCCAATAGAATGTAGCCTGCCTAATGGTCAAAAACATTTGTATCTTTAAAATAAAAAGAAACTTAGCTGCTATTAGTGCTGGTTGATTTATGAAACACAATTTATAAGTATAAGCAGTTGCAAATAACATTTTCACAGTTAAATTCTAGCAAGCTTGCTAAATGATTCATAAGTGAAATAAAAACAATAACAAATTATTATAGACAGGATTGCAGAGTCAGATGGCAAATGATCCGACTCTGACTCCACCTTTTAAAAAAAACCCGAATCCAACTCCTTAAAATTTGTACACTCCGACTCTGATTCCAGTCAGGATTGCAGAGTCAGATGGCAAATGATCCGACTCTGACTCCACCTTTTAAAAAAAAAACCCGACTCCAACTCCTTAAAATTTGTACACTCCGACTCTGATTCCTATAAATAATTTTATTTTACTGATCAAATGATTCTAACAGACACTATTTCCCATTTAAATAAATTACAGTGGATTGCTTGATTGATGATCAAATAGTTTCTTCACAAAATGAAGAAGTGGTACAGATTTATGCTCTTCATTAAATCAAAAATTCGTAAACTGAGGGATACCTATATATATTTTTTTAATTCTTTTACTATTAACAGACAGCTATCCTCCATTAGACTATTAAACTGAAGATTTACTGTATTCAAAAATTTTCTCAAATAATTAGTGAAAATGTTGATAGAAATGGATAATTTTCAGACATCTATATCTTATGAATGTGTTAGAAAAGAACCAGATAATAATTTCTATAGCCATTATAATAATTACAGGAAAGTTATTCTGGCTTTAATTCCTCTACTAATTAAATATTTTAATAAGCCAAATTCTATCATTCAATATATATAAACCAACAAAAATTTAATTTCTTGCTTTTAATTGCTTAATAATTGAATAACAGCTTTTCGTTATGTTTATTTTTACTCAACTTCTGGATGAGAATGTAATTACATTAGACGTTCTATTTTTGTTTTTATCTGCAAGAACAAAATGCATATTTTGCTTCACACATTTAAAGAAATAGTATTAATTCAATATTATTATACAATATTCCTTTTTAAAGGTTTGCAGGTTTGTGAATTTGATTGGGAAATTTCACATCAATTTATAGTACTGCCCTTAAAATATTTCTATTCAGAGTTACAATTTGAATTAAAACTGATAATTTAACCTCAGTTTATAATTCAATAAACTGTTTCATGTAAATGTTATGCTACATTTACATGGGACAGTTGATTGTGATTAAATGTTTGACTGAGTTTAAGTGTATGAATGTAAACACAAACCAGGGCCGCGCTCTTCGACTTAGCGTTGATTTTGACACTGGTGACGTCAAATATATCACGACTGAAAGGGAAGTAGGACTACGTCACGCCATTGCTACTTGCTCAAAGTCGAAAAACGGCACTTTTTGTCATAGTCAGCAGATCATATGTTGAGACAACACTGATCGACTTGTTTATTCAGGGGGCATGCGCATAACTCACATAGATGTCACATCCTATCAGATATTTTCTACTTTTATTTATACTACTGTACTTGAATTTCAATGGTGGTGTCAGCACAAATGGAGTATTTACTTTAATATTGTGAGGAAAATACATCACATCCTATCAGATATTTTCTACTTTTATTTATACTACTGTACTTGAATTTCAATGGTGTCGTCAGCACAAATGGAGTATTTACTTTAATACTGAGAGGAAAATACGCAGTAAATAATAAAAATTTAGGCCCTGGGAAGATAAAAATAGAAAGGAGAAAGAAATGGGAACAACTGGCAGAAAATTTGAATTGTTTAGGACAGCATTTCCCAAACTATGTTCCTAAACTATGTTATATTAATTTTCGTAATTTTTTATGGAACACTTACAGATCTTCCGCAGGAACACTGGTGTTCCGTGGAAGATCTGTAAGTGTTCTGTAAAAAATTATGAAAATTAATATAAATCTCATATGATTTAATTAAAATACTGTGCCAAGTTGAAACTGGAATCACTAGTTTATTTTACATAATTACAATTTTATAAAAAATGTTTTTTTCTTGCTAATTTTATTTAATTTATTAACTACCTATACTATAAAATAACCAAAGTGTTCCGTAAAAATTTCAGGATTTCTAAGTGTTCTGTCATAGAAAAATTTTGGGGAACGTAGTTTAGGAGGTATGCAAAAAGAGAACAAAGGATGGCAAACTTTTTGGAAAGATTGTAGATTTCAAGATTGTGGAGTTATTGGATGGATTGGGACGAGTGATCAAGTGGGCACATCTGGACCATCATTAAGCCTAACTCCCATAGGATAACATGGCAAAATGTTCCAGACAGAGGAGCCCCTTTCAATTTAGCACATGATCGAAGCCAGACAGGGTGCCCCCTTCAAATTTTAACATATCTAAGCGGCCCCCTCAAATTTATCATATTTTTGCATCATATAATCAAAATCTGATGGGGTCCCTTCAAATTTTATCATATGTCATGTGGGCCCTCTCAAATTTATCACACGATTAAACCAGATGAGATTTTTTTTTTTACATTTTGAACTAGACACATTTAACATGAGAGTGCAAAAAAAGCTTTGGAAAGATTGATAGACGTGGAATTTCTTCCACGTCTACCCCTTCCTCTTCTAAAATTGCATTAATGAAAGCAGCAGTAGAACAAGAAGCAGCCATCTTGGTTTTGACTATTTACTACTAACACACGATGCTTGACTATAACTTTAAAGTCAACCAAATTCATGAGTTGAAATCAACTCATGACGTCAAAACGACATAGATACTAATGTCGAAAAATGCTATTTTGTGTTATCATCGACGCTTTCAATGATTGACATCATTACCTTTGTAAAACTTGACGTCAACCAGTGTCGAAGAACACGCCTCCGATTTACTGATTGTGATTAAATTGCAAACAATATGTTAACTTAACCAAGTTTCCAGAACTTGTTTGCCTTTCTATTTGGTTATTGACATCACAAGCTCTCACTGCAATCTGTTATATCAGGAAGAAAACAAATTTAAAATAGTGGATCACTTGATTGAATTGACACATTGTAAAAGATATAATAATAATTTATTTGATGAGGAAATCATATTGCTTTGCAATGTTTGAAAAGAATACTTAAGAATAACTTTGATCATAAAAACATAATTCTGATATCTACATAAAGATAAATAAAAGATTTTTTAAAAGAATTAAAATAAGTGACAAATATTTCAATATATTGCCTTCTGTAAATGATCATTACAGAATAAATATTTAATTAAAAGCTCTGTTTTGTTTCTTAATGACATATTGAATCAGTTTTGATGAAAACATTCAAATTATTTGTCATTAATGAAATATCCTACCAGAAACAAAATCCAGTAGCAATACATCATAACCATGTTTAATTGTCAGTGTGTCTAAACACCACTTTTATCATGGAGAAAAATAATTGTGATCAATTTTAATTTCAGTTAACTGTGATTGTCAGTGTGTCTAAACACCACTTTTATCATGGAGAAAGATAATTGTGATCAATTTTAATTTCAGTTAACTGTGAGTAATTGTTTTGTGTATATTTATGGATTATCTTTCCACTAAATGTAAGGAAAAAATGCCATAAACACGAATAGGAAATTTAAATTCTAGAACAATTGAGTATCTGGTAAAAAGTTTAAGTGTTTTGAAACTAAATTTGTCTCTCTCTTAAACTTACTGGTAAAAAAGGAATATTTTAGATTAATATAAACACTTTTATCTAAATATTTGATATCCTCTGAAATAATACATTGAATTTTATTGCTTACTTCTACTTCTTGAAATGTTAAAATTTTTATTCCAAGTTTTGTAGCTAATAATTTAGTTTCTTCAGAAATCTCTTTAATAGCAATAATGGTTTTCAAGATTGGAATTTCAGAAATTTCATCTAGAAGTGTTTTTACTTTTTCTTCTTTATCACAAATTACAATAGAAATTTCAGCTGAAAAAAAAAAAATCAAATTAACATATATTGCTAACAACGTTATAAAATAATTTTTTTTAATTTTTTAGATGTTTTAGGAAATTCAATTTTCAAACTAAAATAAGATCTTAATTTAACAGATCAGAAATTAATAAATAAAATTTGTCACTGCTAATTTATATTGATAAATTAATAGACAAAATTTAGTTATCATCATGGTTTTCTAAGAAAAAAAATGTTTATAACAAACATGAACTATATAGAGGCAGATATTAACTGATAATATCTAGTGAACTCTGATTCCAGAGTCTGGGCAGTTTAAAATTCCAACTCCGACTCCACCCAAAAACCTCAACTTCCCAATTCCAACTCTGCAACCCTGATTATAGAGGTCATTTTTATAGAATCATCAAAAGTCAATTATTTGAAAAATAGTTGATTCCAACAGAAATCATGACTCCCTTCTTTCTCAACTTCATGCAAGCATGTTAAATAATAAATATGTGTACTAAAATAGTGTTATAATAGAATTATCCCTATTTTGAATATTACTTTACAATTAGTTGTAGATAATTTTCTTTTTGAGTAAAAATAAACCAAACCAGTTGTTAATTATTTTGAATGACAGCACTGCCTAAAATACATATTATTTTTCTGATGTGCAGAAGAGATCACCAATTTACAAAACAAACTAGGTCTGGATATGAAAAATGATAAACAAACTTGCTTAATAGGACCAAAATAATGAAACTTATTTTTAATAATACTTTCAGACAAAGTGAAAAAGTATTATTAAAGGTAAGTTTTTATTTTGATTCTTTTCTAGTAATTGAAGAGAGACTGTCTGAAAGTACTATAAAAAATAAATTATTATTATTTTGGTCTTATCAACTGAGTTTATTCATCACTGGTCACCAATTTACAATAACTTTTATTTATAACAGTCATTCAAATGATGATAGTGTTGAGATGGCAATTATATGAGTATTCATGATTTCTTTGCCAATTATTTTGATTCAAGTGATGGTGAATTGTGAATTTAGACAACTGTATATAGCCTGTACAATTGTCTAAAATCCACAATTCAGAATCAAAAATCCATACATGGTTGTCTAAAATGCCCTGTTGGACATTTTTCAACCCCTATGATTTTTGTTTATAATTCTAAATGTGTCCATCATCAATCTTCTTATCACCATTCATTTAATCTTGGTCAGAATGTGTTGATGGTAGTGATTTAGAAAAGTTACTTTCTCAATATTCTGGTAATTAAATATCTCCTTTATCAATAATCATTAATTTTAATGATCAGGGCAATAAGAAACTTTTAGTGAGTAAATAAATTCCATACAAATAACTAGTTGAAAAATAAATTACTTATATAATTCAAATATTGGTAGAGTACAGCAAATTTTAAAATTCCATTATTTTAAGATTAAAATATCGATTAAATACTAATAAAATTATATAAACTTGCTTCTCATCAATTTGTTTGCTAAAAAATGGACATACTATTCATAATTTATCTTTGATTTTAAATTTCTCCCCTTTTCTATTACAATCACAGTTTAGCCTTCAAGCAAGAATAAATTCTTATTTAATGACACTTAATTATTTCCTTAAACAAAAACACTTTAGTTTGGCTCAGCCCTCTTCAGTTATATTTTTATACTTAATTAGGATATGCAATCTTAAATAAAAATCATATTAATTTTCTATCATTTAAGAATGTTTACATATTAAACAAACAATATCCTTCAAAATAAAAAGCACTCCAAAAAAGTTTTTACATATTCATAGTAATAACCATATTCTTAACATTCTTCTATTGTATCTTCAAAACTAATATTGAATAAGATAATGTTTAAAAAAATATGCAGGAAAACTGATTTATGATATAAATATTTATATATACAGGTTTCTCCTGCTTTAAAAAGCTCGTTTAGTGCCATTTTGCTTTTACAAAAGAGCTACTTTAATGCCTGTTTTTGCTATCCAAAGAAAGTTTTCACTTTTATGAAAAAAAGAAGTCAGCTAGAAAGCCATGTGGTAATATAGTCTAAAGGATCTAGCTTCAATTCCAGATCCTTCATGCTCTAGTTTTCAGGAGTTGGGTTCTGGACCATTGAACTCATCCTTCAACCTTCCGATTGACCTATCATGGATGTTGACCAATCTGTAATGGTCTCTAAAAGTTGCTGTGCTAGATAAAGAATATTTCATTACAATATGGTGGTTTTTAACTGAAAACATAAGTGGTACTGTAAGTGAAAAGCTTGCATAAGTAGAAATAATGTTTGTACAATGTACAAATATTATTTCTACTTTTATGCAGGCTATGTATTTTATCATATCAGTCCTACTTTTATTATGTGTAGTGTTTCCAAATTTCTGATATTTCGGAATCTTCGGGAATCGAGAACGGGAAATCAATTTCCCGAGAATTCCCAAAATAATCTTTTTTATTTAATTTTCGTTGATCATCTGTAATAATGGGTATAACATTAAATATTAATAAAAGCCATAGTGAAGGTGGGGGCAAACGAGGTTTGTGTACCAGCGCAATCTTTCAAAGGTTTTGAGAGACTCCTATATATAAAAAGTCGATGCAAAAAATAAGTAAATAAAATTTCCTAAATGGAGATTGACCAGAATTTCATGACTAGTGCATATCTTGCCCTGAGAGCTAAACAAGGATCACTATGGTATCATTTTGAGTAGATTTCTGTTACACTTCAGGTTTTTTAAAATATAACAATGTAATTAATGCAAACTTTATTTAACCAAACTTATAGTATACAGTGAGATTTTACGTATATCACACTATGTATTAACATACATCACAATTATCAGCCGCAAACAAACTGATCGAATGTGGTTGATAGTATCGGCAGTTACTTTATGGAAACTATCATGGGAAACAGAAATAGTTTGTGTATACACGGAGAAATATTTATTTTCACAGCCCAGGATTTGACTATAATGTCATATTAAGGAAAGCTACCTCAGATTTCATTAGTTAGTTCACCTGAAGATGACTTTTAATCAAATCTTGGGTTGTGAAAATAAATATTTTTCTGTGTAAACGCAAACTGTTTTCTATTCTCCTTGATCTTGG
The DNA here is from genome assembly GCA_000484575.1 of Olivierus martensii. Taxonomy (NCBI): domain Eukaryota; kingdom Metazoa; phylum Arthropoda; class Arachnida; order Scorpiones; family Buthidae; genus Olivierus; species Olivierus martensii. The sequence continues at coordinate 14,372 of AYEL01085317.1, read as the reverse complement.
GTTGTGAAAATAAATATTTTTCTGTGTAAACACAAACTGTTTTCTATTCTCCTTGATCAAATATGCTCAAATGTCATATTAAGGAAAGCTACCTCAGATTTCATTAGTTAGTTCACCTGAAGATGACTTTTAATTCGAGCTAAAATTAGATAGCCATGTGTTATCTGATTCTGGTATTGCACGTGCATTTCTAATGACTTGTAATATTGTGCCACAATGTGACTTTAGATAGCTATAAATAAGAAAAATTTCTAAAAGACACATTGTGAGTAGTACTTTTATTTCCCATTTTAGGTATTACTGGATTCTAGGAGCTGATTTTCCCGATTTCCCAAGAAAAGTTTGTTAGGATTTGGGAACGGGAAAACGAAAAAAATTCCCGGGAACGGGCGGGAAGGAATTCTCGCCCGGAAACACTAGGCATGAAGTGGCATGGCTGCTTAGTGATAGCAAATGATTGAGTACTAGTGTTAGCTAAATAAAATAATTATGATCATAACACCAAACGAATTTTAAGTGTCTTTTATTAGAAAATAATTTTCTTTAACCATAAGGCATGACATAAAATTGCTAACTAACATTTTACAATTAAAGTATACAATTGTAAAATGTTAATATTAGTAATAAATTTATAGTATTGTTAAATGAAATGAAGTGAAACAAAAACATGTTTTTATTTTGCTTCATTCCATTTAACATACATTACTATATTGTTCAATAATGGAAAAAATAATAATGTTTAGATTAGAAAAATTATCAATTATTATTATTATTTTAATATAAATCAGAAAAACTTTAAAAATGTAACCTCAGCTTATAATACAAGTCTATGGAATTTCTGGATTCAGTTAACATCATTTCAGAGTTATGATTTTTAGGAATCTAACTTGATGTTAAATAAGAACCCTTTTACTTCAAATAAAATTCAAATACTTTTTGTTTCTTCTCATAAGAAATTAAATCATAAGAGCAGCACAATTTCAAGTGAAAGATTGATATATTTATTATTCGCTAAAAATCTTTCAGTTTAAAAAAGCCATCTTCAATAACATCCAGCTAAAAGAATTACAAATAGAACAAACTAACAACTATAAAAATCAGCACTTGTGAACAGACCAAAAAATAAACTTCTTGAGATAACAGGAAATAACTTTAATGAGAAGCGCTTTCGGCGTTATCATGCCCTCATCAGCTCATACATATACAATTGTTTTATAATTCTAGAACACAGAACATATACATTGAGAATCAAACATTTCAATATTTTTACAATTCAAAATTTAAAACTTTTTATAGATATCGAACATTTCGATATTTTTACAATTCAAAATTTAAAACTTTTTATAGATAAAAACCTTAATAAACAAACTTTTAAAATAAAAATATAAACAAAGATATTAAAGAGATATCGGCTTGTATCATAAAGTATACAATTAAAAAGTATAAAGTATACATGTTACTAATTGAGAGTCCTTATTTCTCATCACGGAAGTGCCGCGCTGCTTTGTTTACATGCGTGCTTATTATTGCCCCATATCCTCTTAAGAAATTTTATAACTAGCTAAATCAAAATTTGAGGCCCTTCATTCGTTTTCATTAGATTTAATTGATTCTATTCCCTTCTAAGCTATGCCTTACTGCATATTTCCAAGGCAAGGGAAGGTTTAATGACTGTTTTTCGTTAATTATCTCTTTGCCATACATTTCTTTGAAGATTCTTCTCTCTTCTGCTACAGGCAGTTCTTTCTGATCGTTGACTTTTTGGATTATTCTTGCCTGGTCCCATTCTATTTGGATGTTATGTTTGTACGCTCCCCTAGCAAGGGCTGTAGTTAGGCGGCCTTGTTTTATGTCAGCTTTGTGCTCTTTGAGCCTATCTCTAAGGTTTCTGGATGTAGCTCCAATATATACTTCATCAGCCTGTTTGTCTAGGTTTAAGATGGGTACTTGGTAAACCCCTGATTGGTCGTATTTACAGTAAGTATCTTTTACGTTCTTAAGAAAGTCCGCTATTGTGCTGGCTCTTTTTACTGTCGGTTTCTTGTTTTCAAGCTTTAGCAATCTTTTAACAGTATTATTTCTGCTTAGTGCATCTGTAAAAACTTGGTATTGTTCTCGATCATTTAGGTTATTATTTGTGTGGTTTGCAACAGCGGTATTTTGTTTTTATTTTATTTTTTTATATTTTTATTTTAAAAGTTTGTTTATTAAGGTTTTCATCTATAAAAAGTTTTAAATTTTGAATCGTAAAAATATCGAAATGTTTGATTCTCAACGTATATATGTTCTGTGTTCTAGAATTATAAAACAGTTGTAAATGTATGAGCTGATGAGGGTGTGATAACGCTGAAAGCACTTCTCATTAAAGTTATTTCCTGTTATCTCAAGAAGTTTATTTTTTGGTCTGCTCACAAGTGCTGATTTTTATAGTTGTTAGATTATTGAAAGTTTAAAGAATAGAACAAACAATAATTCAAATACAAGAACATTTACAATAGAATAAAGTATAGCGGTTAAAGAAAAAATATAAAAAAAATTATAAAATGATTAAAAAATAATATTAATAAAGCTAAACTAACGAAAATATATAACTGCAAAATATATGACAAGATATTTTATAATGTGTCACAAGAGGATGGGATGGTTTCAGGAGAGGGGTTGTTAATTACACAGCATTTATAATAAAATTGTTTTATACTAAGAGCCTCAGTTAATCTAATTTCATATATTATTAGTGGATTGTATGATTTCAGCTCTATCCCAATTATAACACCTAATGCATCCCATGGCCTACAAAATAATCCTATCCAACAGAGTAATGGAACTTTTCTAAACATTCAAAAACATTAGAGATTACTTGCTTAATACGAAAGTATATTAAAGACAGCTCATTAGCAGGTATAGATTTTTATTTAGCATTATGCTAAATAAAAATCTATACTTGCTAAGGAACTTTTCTATACTCTATTCTGTTTATCTATGTCAGCGTTTCTCAAACTATGGGTCACGATCCCAAATGGGGACGTGAAATGCTGGGGTCGCAAAAATTAAATTCAAATACTTGAATTTCAGTTTTTTTAAATTTCACAAATGCCCAATATTTAACGTATGACAACATATGAATTTTCGATTTCACAAATGCCCAATATTTAACGTATGACAACATATGTATTTTCAATGTAGTTGCACAAACGTCCAATATTTAACGTATGACAACATATGTATTTTCAATGTGTTCACAAACGCCCAATATTAAACGTATGACAACATATGAATTTTCGGTGTGACTAACGCCCAATATTTAACGTATGACAACATATGTATTTTCAGTGTAGTTTCAGTTTATATGTAATTTCACAAATGCCCAATATTTAACGTATGATAGCTTATGAATTTTCAGTGTAGTTGTCTCCAATATTTAACGTATGACAACATATGAATTTTCGGTGTGGTTGGTTGGCCAATATTTAACGTACGACAACATATGTATTTTCAGTGTAGTTGGCTGAATTTCACAAACGCCCAATATTTAACGTATGAATTTTCAGTGTAGTTGGTTGATTGTGTTCATTTTAATTGACAACATATGTATTTTCAATGTAGTTGCCTGATTGTGTTCATCTTAATATGTGTGTAAATGATTTATGTACTTGTATGTTTTATTTCATATTTAATATCTGGGAAATGATTTATATACTTGTATGTTTTATTTCATATTTAATACCTGGGATCGCATGTACTTGTATGTTTTATTTCATATTTAATACCTGGGGTCACGAAAAAGATTTGTATGTTTTATTTCATATTTAATACCTGGGATCGCGAAAAATCTCGTAATATGTTTTATTTCATATTTAATACCTGGGGTCGCGAAAAATCTCGTAATGGGATGTACTTGTATGTTTTATTTCATATTTAATACCTGGGGTCACGAAAAAGATTTGTATGTTTTATTTCATATTTAATACCTGGGGTCGCAAAAAATTTCGTAATGAAAAATAGGGTCGCGAAAAATCTCGTAATGAAAAATGGGGTTGTGAATGAAAAAAGTTTGAGAAATGCTGATCTATGTCATCAACCTTTAAAGAAAGCCTTAAAAGAAAAGAATTTAATTCTACTTTTTAATAGACTCAATACAGTGATACCTTGGTTAACAATGGCCTCAGCTAACGACAAGCGGTTGTAAAAACAAAAAATGTCTTGGTTAACAACACAGGTTTTGGTTAACGACTCCTGATTATGTGAACTTCCAACAAAATAGAGCTCTGTAAAACACCTTGTCATCACATTACGTGATTCGTTAGCTCAGTTGTTAACTGTTATTTTTTTTTATCATCAATTCAACTCCAACAATATCATTATTAAAATTAATAAAATTATAACCATATAAAAATATATTTAAGTAAATGATAACTAACTTATAGTAATTAAAACAAATTATTTAATTAATTAAAAATAGACGTGCAACAGTTCATTAGTTTTTAGTTTCTTAAAGATGATCTCTAGACAATTATTATTTTAAATTCTGCCAACAAAGTCTGATTCTATTGTTTGTTTGTGCTATATATTACTTGATATCTGCAAGTGGTGTGACGTCGCAGTTTTGGATTCCATTAAAAGGAAAAAACGTCTGTCCAAGATCCTACAGTTCATATAGACAATATTAAATCCGCAAGTGTGTGCACTATTCGTTCGCCATCAAAAGGCAAAATCAAATTTTATCTGTATAATAATCATTGAATCTATAAAGTGCTAATCAGTGTTTATGGGTTTGTTCGTCAAAAACTCTGAAGTGAGCCCAATTGTCCCTCTGGTGAAGACTGATAATTAAAAACTGTTTTTGTGAACAATTCATTTCATTAATGTTAATTATTTTTTGTAACAAATATGGAAAAATAATAATAATATTTTATCCATTTTTAATATTTACTATGGTGGTGGGAAGGAGCAGGAACAAATTAATCAATTTTCAGTAAAATCCTATGGGGAACTGCACCTTGGATAAAGACGGTAATCTCGGAACAGATTACCGTTGTTAACCAAGGTACCACTGTACTGCCTATAATAGTTTAAAGAATGTTAAACCTCCAATACCAATAAAAGAAAGAGTAGGTATATATTGTGAGGATTCTGTGGAATAAAATTTTTGTATTGCTTTATAAAAGGAAAAATGAAAAAAGAAAGAAAATTTTGAAGAAAAGTTTACCTTATGTATGATGAGGTGGTGGTTCCAGTCGCCATCTTGTGCAGGACTAGTAACAAGTGCGTTGTCATGATAATTAAAATTGTAATAGTTTCAAGTTGTAATTTTATGTTGTAATAATAATTTATTTTATTAATGATTGTTTAAGGAAAAAATATAATAGGCTATTGTTTAGAAAATATTTTATTACAAAAAAATAATTATTATTATGCAAATTCTGTTATGGATAAGTATTGGCCATCGTCTACCAGCAGATGTCCTTCAGGTGGTGAAATGTAGTTGTGTTGCTAACTTGTCTTCTTTAACTTTAACTTTCGTACTGGTGATTCATCTGCGTCTACATTTATGTTTGCCTTCTGTTTGGTGACTTAATGTTTTTATGGTTGTTGTTTGTGGATAAGAAGGACTTTAATGTTTTGTATACAAGTTAATTTATTGAGTTATAATTGGTTTGATGTTTATACTTTAATAAAGGCTAACAAATTGTTTTCCTATGGATGCAATGCATTTGTTCTTAGATTGGCTGGTACAGACAGAACTCAGAATCGAGATAAGTGTTAAGACTATTCCTAAAGAATCATGTTCCGGTGAAAGGAAGGGTTGGAACTCAGACGAGGAAGAGGGAAGTAATCCTCAACCTCGCAATACCTAATATCACTATAAAATAAAGATCTAAATAGGTACGAGGTATAATCTGCTTAGTAGAATAATCTGCTTATTAGAAATTAGAATTACCAAGCGTAAATACAATATACAAAATGCTAGGCTCAACACTACACTTGCAAAAGCCTTCTATGAGCATAACATAGATATTTATTGGGATAGAGCTGAAATCATACAATCCACTAATAATGTACCTGAAATTACATTAGCGGAGGCCTTTGGGATAAAACAATATCATAATAAATGCTATGTAATTAATAACAACCCCCTGAAGCCCTCCCATCCTCATGGGACACATTGTAAACATAATATCTTGTCCTATATTTTACATTTACATATTTTCATTAGTTTAATTTTAATTTTATCTTATATATACATTTTATAATTTTTTTTATTCTTGTTCTTTAACTACTATACTTTATGCTATTGTAAACATTTTTGTACAGGTAGCTTCGGTTTACACAGCAGTTCTTTCCAACAAAAGCCAGTGCAAATCAAATCGCCATAAAATGAACCCATATTTACAGTGAGGAATAGGGTTAGGTTCTACATAAGTGAAAAAATAAGCAAATAATTTTGTTTATTTACCTTTCGGCCCTGACGGTCACATTTATGTACATGACCTTTGGAACACTGTTTTGCGCATGTCGCTATCCATTTCTTGTCTTTAAACATTTCATGCACACGTTTATAGCCATAAGTTGTCATTTTCCTTAAAGACAGGTGGCTCCCCCTAACAGTAATCAGTGAAATTATTTTTTAAAAAATGGCGTCAACTAGTTCGAAGAAAGTTAGTGGTAAGTGTCAAATTTTTGCTGATTTTGATAGCAATTTGGTATTTTTTTCAAATGTTGCTATCTTATTAGCAAAATATAAGATTCATTTGTTGTATCTGTAGTAAATTTAGAACTTAAATGTGTTTAGTACCTGTTCAAAAAACATGTTTTTTTTGTGTATTCAAAATTGTACAACAGGTCATTGTGGTTGTCTAGTGTGCCATGTGTAAGTTACTACTGTTTTGAGAGAATCTAATTTTATTTCTTTTACTTTGTAAGATAATGTTTTGAAATAAACGATAGGGAGAAATAGACTTCAATCTGATTGTTGTGTATTTTTTTAGGGTTAAAAAAAAAAAAGATTAATAAACCATTTCAATTTGATGAGAGAGAAGAGTCATCAGAACTTCTTTATCGTATACTTGATGGAGATATATCAGAAATAGAAGACATGTCTGATGACGATAACCTCAATGCATTAGATGAAATAAATGAAGTGCAACTCAATTTACCTGGAGGGAATTTGATTAGAGGACAAGATGCTGTAAATGGTGAAGAAGAGGAAGATGATGTACCTGGCATAGTATTACCAAAAAGGAGAAAACCACCAGATATGAAGTGGAAGTTTATTGAATATCATCCACCAACTGACATTTCCTGGAAAGGATTAGCATTCCAAGATAATGGAGAAGATATTTTAAAAAATATATTCCTGACACAATATTTCAAATGATGACAGATGAAACTAACCTTTATTCAGTGAAAACCACAGGGAAAAGCATTAACACAAATATTTTTGAAATAAAAAAATTTGTTTCACAACATATCATCATGGGAATTTTGAAATTTCCTCGCCTTCGTATGTACTGGAATCCTACACTTCGAATTCCAGCAGTTGCTGACCATATGTCAAGAAATAGATTTGAAAGTTTGAGAAATAACTTACATCTTGTAAACGAAAAGCCTCCTGCAACAAATAGTAGGTTATGGAAATTGCAGCCAATCATCTCTGCTGTTCTTGAATGTTGTAAAAATCTCAGTGTTGAAGAGAATTTGTGCATTGATGAACAAATCATTCCTTTCAAAGGAACTTTAAAATTTAAGCAGTATATAAAAGGTAAGTTATTATGTGGTGCCAGTGGACTTGTTCATAATGCTATTATTTATGAAAGGAAAAGCACTCCACTCAAAGAGGATTTGACAAAATTATATGGTATTGCTGGAGCTGTTGTGATACAACTATGTGAAATTATTCCTACAGGGCAAAATTACAAGTTATTTGCAGACAATTTCTTCACTAGTGTTCAGATAATCAAAGGACTGAAAGAAAAACAGATATTTTATGCAGGAACAGTGCGTAAGAACAGATTACCTGGTTATTCATTTCAGCTGGGAAAAGAAGGCTGAAAGAGGAACAATCAAGGAAGCTGTATCAGGTGATGGAGAAATTGTCATTATAGAATGGATGGATAACAGTGTTGTCACAATGGCATCTAGCTTTTTTCCATTGATCGGGTTGAATGCTGGAGCAAGAAAGAAAACGAAATTGTCTCTATTGATAGACCTGTAATAGTAAATCTGTATAATCAATGCATGGGTGGGGTTGATAAAACTGACTTCCTTCTACAGCTCTACAGAATTTTTAATCATTCTAGAAAATAGACTTTAAGAGTGATTTTCCATTTTATTTCTGTTGCTATTACAAACAGTTGGCTAGAATATAGGAAAGAATCAAAGGTAAAAAAAATTCCAGAAAAATCACAAATAGATCTTTTGGAATTTTCATTTATAATAGCTGAAGCATTGGCCAAGCAAAGCATTGCTCCAAACAAGAGAGGAAGGCCTAGTTCTTCAAGCCCTTTATCAAATGTTCCTAAGAAGAAACTTTGTCCAATGAAAAGACCAATCACTGATGTCAGGTATGACAATGTAGGACATTGGCCTCAGATGACAGAGAAAACAGGAAGATGTAAACTAGAGATTTGTCACTCAAGATCTAAAATACAATGCCAGAAACGTATGGTTCCTTTGTATCTTTCAACAAAGCAAAATTGTTTTTATATGTTCCATGTAAAAAATTAGTCGTTTCTTATTTAAATATAGTGTAACTGTTCTCAAAAAATAAATGTAAATTTATAAACATTGTTCACTATCATCATTACATATCCTTCAAGACCTAGTGTGCACATATGTGCACACCAAAAAAATCAAAGTGCTTTTACAATAAAAACTTTTTACTTTCAAATAAGTATTTATAATGATAAAATGACTATAAATCCAAATATTTATAATTTTCCAACCATTACAAAATAGTCAGGGCCGAAAGGGTTAATACAATATAATACAAAATACATTGTATTATAAATTTAATTTTTAAAATGTATTTTATGATAAAATAAAGTGAAATGTTTTTATTAAAAAATCTTAAGAAAAACAAATGAAATTTCAAAGTTTTGGATCTCTTACATTTTTTGGAAGAAAGTATCCAGCTTTAATTGTGTAGATTTTTGTTTTTTTTTTTCATTAAGAATTTCAGAATATGGTTGAATGGATGTGATGATGCTCCTTTTTATATTTGCACTTCGCTCCCAATCGTCGTCTAACTCACAAAGTTCATCTATCAAACTTTCCATAGCTGAAAGCATACACTTTAGATCAGCTGTTTTCATAACTCTTGAAGTTTCTTCTTCGTTTTCTTCCTTTTCTGACTGTTCACAATCTAATTCTTTGTATAATTCTTTTAAGTCTTCATTCGAGAGTAGTTGATCATGGGCTTCTAAAAGTTCTGTCACATCTTCAGCTGTAACATCTTCCAAGTCTGGTAATATCTTCAATTAAATTCTCTTGATGTGCTACTTCTTTAACATCATGCATGAATGCTGGCAGAAGTTTATGCCAAACTCCATTTAAGCATTTTGCTGAAACTTCATCCCAAGCCGACTTGATGTTTTTAATGCCTTTCAAAATATCAAAAAACTGCCAATAGTCTTTAACTGTTTTGTCTGAAGTGTCTAAAACTCTCATCATTTCCATGAATGTATTATGGAGATAATAAGCTTTGAAGGTTGCAATAACCCCCTGATCCATTGGTTGCAAAAGAGATGATGTATTGGGAAGCATGTAAACAACCTTGACATCCAATGGTGTTCTTATTTCATCAAGGTTTTGAGGATGTCCTGGAGCATTGTTCAAGAGAAGAAATGCCTTGGGTGGTAATTTATTTTCTTCACAAAAGCGAAAGTAGGGCAAAAATAACTCGTGTACCAATCTGTGAAAACATCTTGTGTGACCCAAGCTTTCTTGTTCCATTTCCAATAAACAATATGTCTTTCAAACCTTTTAAAAGCACATGGTGTCTGTGAATGATACACTAACATCGGTTTAAGTTTCAAAGTTCCTGAAACATTGGCTCCCAACAAAAGAGTTAATTTATCTTTCGCAACTTTAACCTTTCCCGCTCCATCGCCTGGTCTCCCGAGACAAACACGCTCCATCTTGCACTCCAATGCTTGGTCTCCCGAGACAAAATTTAAAACTTAATACCTTCGTAATTTTTGCATAAATTGAGAAAAAATTGTCAAAATCTTAAATTTTATCATATTTTTCATATTTCTATCATATTACTCAAAAATTTGATTTTACATTGATATTTAAATAAATTTTTATTTATCCCTTTAATTCAAACCCAATCCGTACCAGTTAACACATTTGTGATCTTTTGCACCCCTAAAAATTCAAGAACAGATTGTCCGAACTTGTCCAATTTACTCGATCATGTTCCACATTTCCTTATTAGTTAATTCCTACCTCTTTTTTGCAGATATCTCGACCCAATAAATTATAATTTGGGAAAGTTTGGCCCCTTCCAAATAATATGATTTTGCTGTTTTTCCGCACCAAAAATTCGATAAATTAGTTTTATTTAAATGTATATGAATTTTTATTTTTCAGAGAAGCAAAGTAATCAATACCACACTTGACGATCGACGCCGAACTCCCCGTCCTAGATTCTGGCGGGAAATATTTAATGGTTTACGAAATCAGCTGACTGTTTGTTTACATTAGTTATATTTTCAATATAACACAAAAATTTAAATAAATAAAGTAATTTTTAGGTCACCTGTAGTCGAAACAAGGTTATTTGTAGTTGAAACAAGTAAATAATAGACTAGGGGTGCATAATTATTGCCAAAACGGTCCCCCCTAAGGTACCTGTAAGGTCAACCACAAGACCTTAGGCTATCGGGCTAGTTATATTATGTTAACTAAGGGGAGAGCCATGACAACCTGTCCCCTTTGTTTGAAAATGCTATTATTATTATATTTTAATCTTTTTATGAATAATTATTGATTTAGAATGACGAAATACAGAGAAATAATTCACTATTTGCCATTTTTAAAAGGCTCTGAGACAACTCTTCAGTAAAAAACGTATAAAAAGCGATAATTTATCAAAAATCAGTGCTAAATCTGGCCTACAGATGGCAGGATGATAGCTACGTATACAAATTACAGCAATATTTATTAAAATAAAAAAATTTTCAACAAAGTCAACATTCTCATACGTACTGATATTTCTTATAAAATAAAAAGTATTTATCTCACATTATTTTAAGAAAATACAAAGAAAAATGGCAAATAAACAATTATTTTAAACATTTGTGTAGTAGAATACCGTATTTCATCCGCGAGAGGGATAAAACGATTGTTTGTTTTTGCAAGGTATCAAGTTTCACCTGGGTTTCGCTTTGCGCTCTCAGATTTACAACATAAATTGTCTTCGTTAGTTGGAAAAATTTTTCAGAATTATGAAGTAGTATTTGGTATCATTGGATGCAGAATATCATCAGGAATTTAAATATATTAATATTTTTTTATCTGATGCAGAAATTATGAATAATTTGAAAAAATTATGTATTGTTTACATATGCAAATTAGGCCTAATTCTTTCGTATTTTTTTTCTTTTTTTTGTTTGGTCCTGTAACTAAAATTAAAAACGATATCAGGACAGAGTATATGGACAACAAAATATAATTTTTTCATGCCAAAAAATTAAAAAGTAAAAAAGTTATGGCAAAATATCGAATATTAAGTATCATATTTCATATGACCTTGGAGGGTAAAGCAGTATTTTTTTTAAATTGAGGAGCGGTAAAGGTTAAAACCTGAAGCAGAACGTTCTTTCACAAGAAATAAAAGTTTGTGCTGGTAACTTTTTCCAATAAAGTCCAGTTTCATCAATGTTGAAGATTAGGTCTGGAGAATAGCTGCCTTGCTCTACATAACCCTGAAATTCCTTAGGAAAAGCAGCAACTGCCGCAATATCTGCAATTGCTGCTTCATCACATAATTTTACACTATGACAATTACTTCGGGATTTAATCTCATAAACCAACCCTTACTTCCCAAAAAAGTTTCTCTGCCTCCATCTGTCTCCTTAAGATTATCAAAAATTGATTTTGCTTTTTCAGTTATAGCAGCTTGAATCAAGGGAATGTGTTTTGATCATCCACCCATAACAATAACAATTTTTCCATTTTGTTCAAAAATTTTGCCTCTACTTGTAACTTCCATGTTTTACATTTACTGCCATAGACTGTTGAGCAGAGTGTTTAATTTTATCTGCATTTTTCATAATGGTAGTAACAGTGGATGGTAGTAACAGTTCAAAGATCTACAAACATTAGGGCGTGTTTGTCCATTTTCCATTCATCGAATAACTTCCATTTTTGTTTCTAGGGATATAGATTGCCATGTCTTCTTGACATGTTTAGATAACTCTGGTGCACTTCTTTTATCTGACATAATAACCCTCCTTTATACATGGGTACTTAAACATTTAATATTTTTATTTATTTTAATTCTAATATTTTAATACTAAATATTAATTTAATGTAAATGCATACATACCCAACAATATTAAACAGAAAAAATAAATGTATTCAATAAAAATCTTTGTTTTAACGAATGCACAATGTCGCGGCTCAGTAAATATGTCAACGCTGAAACAAAAATTAGTCTAGTATAGGGAGAACTGGAGAATTACACAGCGAAATGATGAGTTGCGCAGCAGTGTTATTGTGAATCAGCGTAAATTGAACTGGCATAAACCGAGGGCTACCTGTATTTGAATTATTTTCTTGACATGTTTAGATAACTCTGGTGCACTTCTTTTATCTGACATAATAACCCTCCTTTATACATGGGTACTTAAACACAGACTTCATAACTCTATTTATTTTTAAATTTTTTAAAAAATTTTTATTTTTATTTATTTTGTTTTCTTAGTTTTTGTGAAGTGATTTTTCTGCTAGGACTTATAAAAACTTAAACAAATAATACTGTGTTTTAAATTTAAACTGATTCCAAAAAAACGAATAGAACTCCTCAGTTGTTCCATAACGTTTGTGTTGTTAGAATAGAACTGTAATTTTGCGAGTTGATAATGGCTTTAAAATAGCCGAAAACGTTCCTCCAAACAAAAATTTTTTTGGATGAATAAAGACTTTATGGACTGCTCAAAAGTGCTATAGTTTTGTTTTAATAATTTAGTATATAATATTACTTTCAACATTTATTGAAACTGCTATGATATGATATATATATATATTCAGTGATTCTATTCTTGAATATACTATAGAACAGACGTCTTGCTTTCTGATTAAATTATTGCTCATTAAAGTAAAATTTTATTCAACTATAATCAAAAAAATTAAAATGTAATAGCTGGCATTTCAATTTTATTAAAAATATGAAAATTAATTTAACAGTTTTAATATATTACCTCAAAGAGCAGCTTATTTTTGTGTTATTTTTGTCTTATAAATATTGTATACATTTTTCACATAAATATCTTGACAATTATATATGAAACAGTCTAAAAATAATTCTTTAGTTAAGTTATTAATCAATTTTTGATCATCCATCTCCAAAACTATATAACACAAGATGATGAATAATCCTATTTATCAGAACATTTGTATTAAAAACACACTGAAATATACAGTCAATCCTGTATAACACAGTTTTAACATTTGGAAGGATTGCTATAATTTTCTAACAAACAATAATTATATAACAAGATTTTGTTCTAATACTGTTTAGAATTTCCCAATAAACTTTAATCCTATATAGCACTATCTCACAATACATGACAACTTATTGAAAGTTAACTACCATGTTGTTATACTAGAGTTATCAGCAACAATAAATTAATTACAAGTTTATTTCCAAATTCATAGACATTTCTTCACAAAATCCATTATTTTTTGTCTCTCAAAATTATAGAATGAATGGAAAAATTAATATAATAAAATTTTAGTATTTTCTCCAATTGACAATACAAATTCATCATTCTTAAATACTTAAAAGAATTTTATTATAAGAAATAATTCACTTATAATTCAATATTAATCAATCCAATAAAATTTTTGTTAAATAATTTTCATATTTTTAATAAAATTTTACTTTATTTGAGCAATAATTTAAACAGTAATCTAAGCTAAACTTTTTGAAATATTGAACTCAATTTATTAATAAAAATCTGTAGATAATATTTTGGTATAGACTGATTTAAATAATTAATAGATACGGATCATTCTTATTTTCACATATCAGTTCAGTGGTAAAATTAGTTAGATTAGATGATGACGTCATTACCCGGGATAGCTCTTCCGGAGGACGGTTCCGATTCCGTATCACGTGATTGCCAACTACGACGGAGAAGGTG